>APFE030218599.1:83207-179443 GCA_000404065.3 Pinus taeda | reverse complement strand
GGATCTTCGTTCAGGATATCATCAAATAGGAATGAAGATTGAAGACATTCCGAAAACAGCATTTAGAACTCATGAGGGTCATTATGAATTTTTGGTCATGCCTTTTGGCCTTACCAATGCACCTTCAACATTTCAAGGTTTGATGAAATCCATTTTCAAACCATTCCTTAGAAAATTTGTGTTAGTATTTTTTTATGATATACTAATCTACAGCAAGTCTTGGAAGGATCATGTTGAACATGTTGACAGGGTGCTACAACTATTGGAGGAGAAACAATTATATGCAAAAAGATCCAAAATGTTTCTTTGGAGTCCAGGAGGTGGAATATTTGGGTCATATTGTATCTCATGAAGGAGTTAAGGTAGATCCTAGCAAAATTAAAGCCATTAAGGAATGGAAAATCCCCACATCCATAAAGCATCTGCGAGGATTTCTTGGGTTGACAGGGTATTGTCACAAGTTTGTTAAGAATTATGGGAGAATAGCAGCATCTCTAACAACATTATTGAAGAAAGATGCATTTTCATGGACTTCAGAAGCAACGAAGGTCTTCAAACATCTTAAAGAGGCAATGTGCCAAGCACCAGTCTTAGCTACACCAGACTTCATAAAAACCTTTATTGTGGAATGTGATGCTTCAGGAAATCGAATTGGTGTTGTTTTAATGCAGGATGAAAGACCCATTGCTTTTTAAAGTTTTCCAATCAAGGGAAAGTTTTTACACAAAGCTATTTATGAGAAGGAAATGTTGGCAATACTCAATGTACTCAAGAAGTTCCGACCCTACCTAATGCGAAGACACTTGAAGGTAAAAGTAGATCATGATAGCCTTAAATACTTTTTAGAACAAAGATTATCCTCTGAAGAGCAACAAAAGTGGGTCACAAAGATGGTGGGTTATGTCTTTGAAATCATCTACAAAAAAGGGAAGCAAAATGTGGTGGCAGATGCACTCTCAAGAAAGGATGAGGATGTGGAAGCATTGTTGTACGCCATTTCTATTATCCAACCAGATTGGATAAATGAAGCAAGGGAGGAATGGAAGAATGACGAAGAAGTGTGGGCATTTATTCGAAAGTTAAAATAAGATTCTAGTACGCCTGATACATTCAGCTGGCAAAATGATTCTTTATGGTACAAAGATCGCTTATACCTCTATAAGAATTCCCAACTAAAACAAAAGATTCTTATGGAATTGCACACTTCTCCCTTAGGATGGCAGTCAGGATTTTTAAAAACTTACCACAAGGTTAAGAAGGATTTTTTTTGGGATGGCCTTAAATCGTATATTCAAAAATTTGTGGCGGAAATTTTGGTTTGCCAACAAAATAAAGTTGAAACAATTAAGACATTGGGTCTATTACAACTTTTATCCATTCCAAGCCAACATTGAGAGGAGCTTTCAATGGATTTTATCATAGGTTTAACCAAGTTTGAGGGAAAGAGTGTCATCATGGTGGTAGTTGATAAACTTTCTAAGTATGCACACTTTTGTGCATTATCACATCCATTTAAAGCCAATACAATATCTACTGCATTTATGGAAACAATTAAAAAGTTATGTGGAAACCCAAAGATTATTGTAAGTGATAGAGAACCCATTTTCACTGGAAATTTTTGGATAGAATTATTTTCTTGTCTTGGTACTCAGTTAGCTCATAGCTCATCTTATCATCCTCAATCTGATGGGAAAACTAAAATAGTAAACAAATGTTTGGAAGGATATGTTTGTTGCTTTGTATCTGATAAGGAGACACAATGGGTCTAATGGTTGCCTCTGACTGAATGGTGGTATAACACTTCCTTCCATACTGCAACAAAAATGACCCTGTTTATGGCACTTTATGGATATCAACCACCATACATCACATCATATTTAAGAGAAAATTCTAAGGTTCAGGTAGTGGAACATCACATCGAACATGAACAACAAGTCCTACAACTCTTAAAGGATAACCTCATGTTGGCACATAATAGAATGAAACAACAGGCAGATCAACATCGCAGCGAAAGAAGTTTTGATGTAGGTGGTTGGGTATTCCTATGACTAAAACCATATAAGCAAATATCCGTCAAGGAAGCTAAGAAGGATAATAAATTATCACTAAAGTATTATTGTCCGTACAAAGTGTTGCAAAATATTGGTACTATGGCATACAAATGAGAGCTTCCTACAACTTCTTAACTGCACCCAGTTTTCCATGTTTCATGTTTAAAGAAGGTTATAGGCAACAAGCTCCCAGGTCAAACAATATTGCCAGAACTTGATGAGGAAGGAAAAATTATATTGGAACCGGAAGCAGTCACAGAAACAGGAACTCGACTGCTATGAAACCTATCAATTGAAGAGTATATTATCAAGTGGAAGAACTTATCCACTAAATATTCCACATGGGAGGATGAAAATTTTATACAGAAGCATCCAGAACTACTCAAGCATTGAGGACAACACTTTTTTGAAGGAGAGGGGCATGTTGGGTCCGTATAATACTAGTGATTACCCCATTAATATTGTAGTTGCATCCCTTATTAATATTTTTGTGCCCTTATTGTTATTACTGTGCCACATAGAATCCCTGTATTGTTATTTTTGTGGCTTTATATTATTATTGATAGGTCGGCTGGGTTATATTGTGACTTCTTAGACTCCTATATATAGAAAGGAGGTTTTTTCATTTGTATCATCCAAGAATTGTTCATTTATGTAATGTAAAGGAGGTTGCCCCCTCGAAGAGGCTGAATTCTAAGGCGTTGATCCATCTTTTCTATCTTTTCTTGAGCTAGTTCATAACAATTACTTAATAATTGTAAGTCAATATTTGTAGGTTAATTAAGCACTAATCAAAATTAGCATGATAAGATCAAGTAGGGCATTACAATTCCTTTTAGATCTTAGATTCTTTATTTATTATTCGTATGCTTAAAAATAAATTAATTGAAGTGTGACCAATATAGAATGAAAATAAATATACACACCAACCAAAATCAACACAAACTTTCCCCAAGAAACCCTTCTGAGAGAAAACCTAGTTAGAAGGTGAAGTTGTTTTTCTTTCTATTCTCTAGTATGGAAAAACATGTAGATATAAAGAAATAGGTACTCTCCATTAAGTTACCTAACATCTATGGCTTGTGAAGCTTCTATAGAATCTTAACCCCTTTTGTTTTTCTCTTTAACTTCCCACACCTAGTTTCTTTTCTCAAATATGGAAAAAAAATATAATAACATTGAATGGAACCCCTACTCGTCCTAGTGTTCTAGTATTTAACATAACCCAATAACTAACTAGGGGTATGGTTTGACACCCTCAACCCTCAACTAGAGTTATAATTTTAGACCTCCTAGAGTCTTTTTGAAATCCCATACATGAATAGCCCCACATGCATGAGTAAAGAGGGTTTATGTGACATTCAATTGTACATGGTGGTTGGTACAATAGATCAAATTACAAGAGGCATAAATTTTGCATAATAACTTCTAGTGCCAAAGGGTTTTGCTCAAGTAAGAGATTTTTTGAGTCCCAAAAAAATCATTTAATGCCTCAAAATGACTTTGGAAGGTTTTAGACCCCAATTTTCCAAATTTCGACCCATTGATAAAAATTACCTTACAAGTTGATTCTTCTAATTCTTCCACTCTAAAAACATTGAGATAGATGAAAAATAATATAGTAATCCAATTCAGTTCAAAAGAAATTATAAATGAGAATACTGTTGCAATTCACTAAAGTACATATGATGAAAGCAAAATTGGAAGAAACTTACCCCTCAAACGATAATAAACCTATGAGAAGATAGAAAAATAAATATAAAGAAACGAGGGTTTTAAGAAATGAATGATGATAACCTATTGCAGTGCTCATGACCAATCTAGAATGATGAGATGAATATAAAAGAATAATAAATAGATACATAAAGTGAATATGCGGAAGTTTCTTAAACAATTGTAAAAGATCAACCAGAACGTTCTGCAAACTTTCAAAATTAGGTAATAAACACGATGAAATAACTTAGCACTCTAGTGATATCTTGTAAATAAATAACTATGTGGAAAGTGGTTGTGGAATCACATCAACATGTTATGTGTCACAAAGACTTTATATGTGACCAAGGAAATAAATTATGTAGACTAATGAGAAAACATCTAGCATGAAGTGTATGAAGGAATGTTGCAAGAAATATATAGTGAGACCTTGAGAAGGGTTATGCATAATTGAAAAAGCAAGTGGGAATTAATAAGGAAACTTGCATGAGAATGATGGCCCCAAAAGTGGCATTGGGGCCATCAGAAACAATTCCCATGGTAATGTGAGCTCGTTTCTAGGAAGGTGGAATCATAATTGAATCTTTTGAGAAGCATTGCACTTCTGGGAATCCCAAGATTTATTATGAGACTTACTGATATTTCTATTAGTATTCTTCAAAATATGATTGAATTGATGCATTTGGTAGGGCCATTTAATTGATAATTTTGGAAGGATTGTTGAGTGTGATTATTGTAGAAGATCCTTGAAACCTTTCAATTGCTAATAATATCAAATTGATAACAAAAGACATAATATTTCTCTACCAAAAAATTGCGGAAAGAAAACAATGAATAGAAACACAATCACACATAGAACACACAATTTATCTAGGAGACCCAACCGAGAAAGCCCTTTGCTTGTTTGTATTAAATCAACTAAGCAATCTGATTTATTACATAGAATCTGCTTCAAGCCTGAAGCTCCCTACATTACTAATAAAATCTCTACAAGATTTGCCCAACACTTAGGAAAATAAGGTCTATTAGGAAGCTCCTATTTCCTAGCGCAAATTTTCCCCTTAAAAATAGGAAATTCTCCTATTTCCTTACACAATTCCTAAGAGAATTGCTTTACTTGCTTCTCAAGTTCTGCACACAAAAACTTCTGTACTGTAATAAATATAATTTGTACCTTTATTTAATCTCAATAGGCAATTCAAATTGCATGACCTACTAGGGCTAAATTTAGCAGTTGTTGCAGTTAATTGAGAGCAAATTGAGTTAAGATAAAGTCAACTACTCAACTAAACTCAAATCTATTTCTATTCTAGAACTAGAACTAGAGATCAGTTAAATGACAAACACTAGAGCTAACTCCACTTGATAGCTAATTTTATCCATCAACTAGTCCACAACTCACTGCATGCCATCTAACTCGAACTAACTGACTATAACTCAATGATTGGACACATCACACATGTTAACTAAAATCTAACTCAAGCAATTATGAGATTGAATTCGAATTGGCGTCTTTGACTAAGGCACAAGTCAAAGAAGCCATTCCTTGCTACAATTTCAACAATTATGATATGTTAAGTCATCTTAAAAGAGGTAAGCTATGAAAAAGCTTAGAGACTTACTTTATTCTCTATTTAATAATTGACTTCACAAATTACACCAAATTTAAAAATATTTAGTCATATCTTAAATATTATTCAACATCCCATTGTTCAACCATTGAGGTTGTCTTAGATGATTTGCATAGTTGATAAATATATTCTAGAGAACTTAACTATTTTGGGATTTCAGAATTTAGACTTTTGCAATTATATTTGTGTGTAGAATTTGTTTCTGGATCCATCACATAAGTATTGGTTGTATCGACATTTTGAACCATCATACGTAGAATCACATTTATGCAAAAGAATAATATATGAGTATTAAAAAATGTTGAAAGGTGTTGATATCAATCATATGTCACTGTCTTTTATTAATGCTAACATGTAACATAAAAAACTAGAATAAATATTTCCCACTCCTGTGTTACATATGACATCAGGGGTTGGTATAAATATTTCCCACTTCTGTGTAGCATATGATATCTGAGGTATTTAAATCTAAACACCTCACAAGATACAAATATGCACATATGGCTTGAATTGATCTCTTCAGGTAATAGCCTGTGAGGTTTTCCATGTATTTTTTGGATGTGCATTTACTTTTCCAAATGCACGTTGCATCATTTGACTCAAGGTTGCCACTTTGTATGTCTCAACATTTGAAGGGTTCAATGTGAACTATAGTTATGATGTTAACAAGCATACCTTTGTTGAAAATTGGTAGAATAAGATTTTACTTAATTAAGTTCATGTATTTGTCTATTATGGAATAACTTTTACCATTTTAATTTAATTATTATAATTGTTAGATGGATGGTAGAGATTTAACCTCTATGTAATATTCTAGAATATTCTCAATAGTAGTGACATTGATTTATCTCAAAAGTAGCTATGCCCTTTTTGGTCTTTTAGATAGACTGGTTAATTAATAAAAAATGTTATGTAAACAAGTGTCATATGAAATGAGTTACATTTTTTCAGGCATGTGGTGTTGATAAGCCATGTTATTGGCCTATCGTAAAGTGGGAGTGAATATCCATGGTTAAAGATATTGTTACATGTTTTTATAAATGTTTATATGTTTAACTTATATATTGATTCCTTTTATAATTAATAATAATAATAATTTTTGAATAAAGTTAGAATTTAGTTAATTTTTATAATTTTTTTAGTCTTGACAATGTGAAATGTATCATGAAATAATTGTTTTGATACTTCTCATGGATTGATGCCTATCATCTTTTACCAACCATTTAATTTATATGGTTATTTTGGTTGCCACATTCTGGTTGCCTCATCAACAACAAATATGATTCAAATATTAAGTAACTGCATCTCTAATTCCATATTTACTTAATACAATCATAAAATTACCATGCAAATTATCAAATAAAATATGGGATTCCACTCTTAAAGTTTATACAAATGTAGATTGGGCTAGTAGTGTTGATGATAGAAAAAACCCTTGTTGGGGAACCTTCATCCTAGATGGTTGTTTAGTATCATGGCTCAACAAGAAACTAACTTCAATTTTTCTATCCAAAGCTAAAGCAAAGTATATTTTAGTTGAAACATGTTGTGCTTAAGTTTTATGGATGAAGAAAAAACTCAAGGATCTTCAGGAAGATTGTGTTCAATTTGTGACCATTATGTGTGATAATGCTAGTGTTATTGACATCTCTAAAAACTCTATTATGCACTCTGTTGTCACACAAAGTGTCAAGGCACCACGACAACGCTCAGGGTAAGGGTTGTCACTCTAATCCTTACTCACTCCATTTAGACTCTCTCTTAGACAAGTCAAGGGGGGTAGTCCCTAGGGGTAAATGAATGAAGGAAACCTGTGGAACACATGCTCTAGGAGACTTAAGGATGAACAACTTGATGAATATAAAACAAGTCCAGGTTAACTGAGATGGATATATCTAAAAATTAAGACAAATAAGACAACCACAAGATATAAATGATTTTCAGACCAATGCCTTAATATTCACTTAACCATAAACCAAGTGTAAACAAGTTATTCAAAGAAATTTATAAATGTAATAGAAGTGACGATCATGAACGATTAAATATAAAATGTTCAAAACTTTAGCATTCAAAAGATTCTAGCAATTAAATACCATGAAGAACTATGAAACTTAAATGCTAAGCAATATACTACCCCAGATTTAAAATGATTTTCTTTAAATGACCCAGATCTAGGAAATTTGTTGGATTTTCCTATAGTCAGTGTTTAAATACGACTTTTAAGCGTGTATGATAGTAGATGAATCAATGCCTCTCAAAGTCAAAACCCTTAGCATAAATGAAAAACCAAAGCATGAACCTTAGATTAAAATTTTTTAATGTTTTCCTTAGATAATTTGTTTTTATATGGTAAGTTTTATGAGAAAATGTGGTAACTGTTTAATTAATTTTTTTAATAAAAAATAGAAATCAAAGGCTTTAATAAATTAAAATTTCTAATGGGCCCCACACACACACACACACACACACACACATATATATATTTTAATGTGAAAACTGCAAGTCCTCTTTTGATTTAATTCCTTTAGAAATTTTGAAAGTCACAATTTTTTTTTTTTTTAGTTTTAAATGTTTATTTTAAAATACATCAAAGTCAGAAAGAAAAAAAAGAAAAGAAAATAAAACATAAATCAAACCAAAGTCATTACAAAAAAACTGAAAAAGCAACCAAAGAATGAAATACAATCAAAGTTAAAAATTAAAATAATTTTTTATTTTTTTATTTTTTTGAGATTTCTTTCGAGCAAAAATAAAAATTAAAACACAAAAAAATGAAATGTGAACCAAAAAAATCATTAAAAAAGCAACCCTATAAAAAAATTGAATTTTTAATAAAGGCAAAACCTATCAATATAAAAAAAGCGTATTGGAAAATCGAGTACATTTGTTTGTATGCAGGTTTAGCATGGCGACGACAAAGGAGCTTGACAGAGAACGATGATGGCAACACGTAGAGGAGAATGCACTGCAAAAATGATCTGAGGATAAATAATGCCGTCGATCTGAGCAACGTTATGGGAGAGGGTTGCAGGTTAACGACGATGGAGTAGAATACTAGCTGAGTGAAGGATGGAGCGAGGGTAGACGCAGCAGAGAGCATAGGAGATGGCAGCGTAGGAGATTAGGCATATTCAAAGGCAATGAGCAATGGAAGCATTAGAAGAAGGACACAAAGAGATAAGGCAACGTTTGGAGGGCGAGAACGGATGGGTAGTAAGGAGGGTTGGCAACAGAAGGGATCTTGTGCTGGGATGAGGAAATACTGCATTTTTGAGGGGAAATTTGCAGGTTAAGCAATGGGGAGGAGCCATGAAAATGGATGGCGAAGGAAATGAGGAGGAGGAAGAGAAAATTGCAGCAGATAGAGCTCAGAGTTAGAAAAGAAATGGAGAACCCCAGGAAGCAGAGAAAAGAGAGGGTTACATGAAGAAAATGGTAGCCTTAAAAACCGTAGAACAAACCTAGAAAAATTGAATTTCACACCAATATATCTTTTGCTTCAGATTCCTTTTTCAGGAGGAACTCATAAAATCCACATATTTAAATTTTCAAACCCTCGAATTATAAAAAGAATAATGCCCCTGCAAAATGATATTGAGGCCAAATCTTACCCTTAAAGGCCTAGATCTGGATTCAAATAAAAATTTCCTTTCAGCTCTGTACTTGATATAACAGAAACAAAACACCCAAAACCCAAATATACAAATAAAATTGAAAACCCCAAAAACCCACATTAGAGAAATACAATAATTACAAGCTGAAGGCTATAAGTAGCCAGATCTATAATTATGTCACACAAAAATTAAAAAAAATTTAAATTTTAAAAGGATGTGCTAGCTCGAAACCCTCATGCATCACAAAAAAAATCTTACGATAAGCTCATAGCATAATTAGGTGGGTTCTTTAGGAATCACAGATCAGGATTTGGCTTGTCCAACTGAAAAATTTCCCCTGATGCTTGATAATCTAACTCAAGATTTCCTTGCAAAACTGGATCAAACCATTAAAAATAGAGCGAGAAAATAATATTAAATTCAAACAAATAGAGATACTTGCTATGATGTTCAAAATTTAAATTATTATTCAAACCCCAACAATTGAGCAAGATACCTATACTTAAATCACTCTTCAGAAGCTATCATCAATGGCTTTAGAATTTTTTTTGCATGAAATAGAACATCTTACAACATTCCCATTAAGAGTAACACTAGAATAATTTACCTCCAAAGTCTTTCTCTATTATCTAGAAAAAAAAATTACATCAGAGCTTCTTGCTAATCACATGACTCAAAGATCGGACAGATCGATTGACAAATGATCTCCTACTCAAAGATAAATATTCAAACGACTACTTTGATTGATCATCGTCAAAGTAATATCGACCATTGATGAAGATCAAAATTTCTTTTAATCTCATCCGTTGAAATATTTAATTTTGAGGAAATTCGAAATTTTCATTTAAATGCATTTTAATTCACTCAAAAATTAAATTTTTGAGTTAATTTCCCAAAAAATTGTCTTTGACTTAACCCCAGGGATCAAAGGTTTAAAATTGATCAAAATAATTAATTTACCTTAGTCCTTGGACCTCTTAAAATTTAATTTTTTAGGACCAACAAATTTTTCTTTTGGAGAATTTAAATTTACCTAGGACTTAGAATTAATTAAATTTATGGCTTAGGATTTGAATTAATTTTGGGCTAGAAAAATTAGTTAATTAACTTATGAAGGGATAAATTATTTTTCCAACCCTCAAGACACTTTACATCATGATTTTCATATTTTTTACATCATAAAGGGGAAAACCCATTTGTAATAGACCCTCATAGATTACCCATTTCCGCGACACAAGTATAATCCAACATACGAAGTGATTTGTAATAAAATAATCTAACCAAATAGTTAGGATTATTCCCAAATTACCTTTACATAGACTCGATCTAGAACACTAGGACTCGCTTAAGATCCTAGCGACAAAATCCATTCTAGCTTTGGGCTAAGACTGGAGGGAAAAACTCTACCGATTATTCGAAGATGAATTGGTGAGATGAAAAACCTCTTAGAATGGAGATCGTCACTAGAAAGGTAGGTTTACCCATGTTGTTACATACATGACACGAGTCTACTAAGATTATTTACATTATACACATGCAAAATGGGTTTACATAACATCTTAGAAGTCATGTTGATGATTATAGATGGAAGACACAGACACATTGATCAGGTGCCATCCCTTTTGCGAAAAAAGGGGGTCTACTTCTATGGGTTGTCAACACGTAGTGGTAAACACACTCAAATACCAAGCATATTACCATCAAATGTCACATTCTCAGAGAACATATTGTAGATTAGATTGTTAAGTTGGAATACATTCCAACAAAGGAGCAAGTTGCAAACATATTCACCAAACCTATTTCCAAAAAGCCTTTTAAATATCTTAGACAGAGGTTGGGAGTGATGTCTCCTTCACAAGGGGGAGGAACCCACTAATTGTAGGCGCTTAGTTCCCTGGTTTTCAAACAATAGGTGTTGTTGACAATGGGATCCTAGGTGCAATCAAAGGAGAAGTAGGCAATAAGAGGAAGCCAATGTTTTGTTATTTAAGAAGAAGAAATTGCAACCAGAAGTAAAATCCATTTACGCTCATCAATATCAAGGGAGAGAATATGTAGACATAAGAAGAGGTCATAGATAGGTGGACTTCTCATTTTAAAAAGGATGTAGCCATGAAAAAGGGATGTTATAACCATATTTAGTCATTTCCATTGACATCAAAGGGGGGAGGGGAGGGGGGAGGGGGAGGGGAGGGGGGGAGGGGGGGGGAATTAAGCAAACATAGTGAGCACTAGACCAAATAAGTAGACATGAAAATAACCAATAAATAGGGGGAGTTCTCAATATTAGTACATCAATGGATGGACTATGTCTAGTATTGACATCAATGCCAAAGTGAGAGATTGTTGGAATTGTGTTGTCATTGATGTCAAAGGAAGTATTTTGTTGTCATTAATGTATGTCGCTGATATAATGTCATCAATATCCAAGAAATTCCATGTGTTTTCATTTGTTGCAAAGTAAGGTAGAAAGAAAACAAGGGAAAACCCCAAATTTGTTAAGGATTGTGTAAGTTTGAAGGGCGCATTGTCATCTAGTTAAGATCAATGACCAATATGGATTGTTTCAAATCCTTCAATGTGATATGCAATTAAAATTAAAGGGTAAAACCACAAATTTTTTAAAGAGTGCGCATTTTTTTGGTTGAATCTCCATCACGCCAAGATCATACAACCAGGGTTCACCTTAGGAACCCTCAAAGTATCCATCGATTAACTCGGGGTGCGGGTGAGTTTGATATGCCACCCAAGTGGTAAACCACTAGGATGTGTGGAAGAAACCAGGAATATTGTGGGGGCCGTAGTTGATTTCAAAAACCAACATTGACCCCCCCACCCCTTAACATAGTACTGATGTGATGTGATAGTGTGGCTTAGTTGGTTTTAGACTGATGTGATGGGAAGCCTGATCCAACTATAAATAGACACGTGAAAACCAAGTGGTATACAAAAGGATCCTTGCCAACATATTATTAGCATTCACTTGGTAGCATGACATAGACAACTGACAATGTTAATGACATGGCAATGCCATAGCTAGATTTTTAAGCAAGTCGAAATCTCTAGGTCCACATTCATATTCAAGCCCTCTAAAGACTCAAATACCAGATTCATTTGGGTTCAAACTCATATATGTGTATCTAGATATTTGGTCAAATGTCACAGTACATTTTTCTGAAAGACCTAGATTCTGGATTCCTGCATTGGTTAGCTGATATACAAGTTGTGCCTAGTAAACACACAAGTGGTAGAATGACACTGGATAAGTGGCATGGACATGGCAGATTGATGATGTGGTGGCCTGAGGTGGAAACACGTGGAACTAATTTTTGGCCTTTTTGGATGACCAACTTGACTGTTTGTGAATGACATGTGGCAACAATAGGTGGCACATAGCAGTTTGGAGTGTGACACATAATAGATGATGTAGTATGCTTCGGGTTTGGTATGTATATGTACAAACAACTAGTCATATGGCACTGGAACCCCTTTGAAAAACTTAGAATCTAGATTCAATGTAAATAACATAAAATAATCTAAGAATATGAGTGTTTTCAAGAGTGTCCTCGTTAAAAGGGACACATAATACGGTTTTTTCAAAATAGTTGTTTATATTTTGGTCCTGGCATGTGGTCATGAGGGCTTGGTGACTTAGCCCCTAAATATATGGCCAACGATTAGGTAATACAAGTAATTTATATCGTTCAAATATCAACCAACCCCCTTTGGTATTTCATTTTGGGGTGCCATAATGGCTTAAGCTCGTGGTCTTAGCCCATCGTTTTTGGGCAGCTTACGATGTTATCTCTTGGAGGGACTCCAAGGAATCGTGTCATCTCGAATCTCATTTCTACGTGCTTAACCCATATTCAAAGCATATTTGTGTTGCCCTTGATCAAGCCATTCACATATAAATAACTCAATATGGAATTTGTAAGTGTGAAAATGGAATCGTGCGGTATGTAGAACATTTAATGTATAACATAAGAGTCAAGAAGTATGAAAATATGTGAGGTTGAATACAAAGGAGCTTAAGGATGAAATTTGATGAAGACGTTTAGGGTGTGAAGCGTAGATGTCAAAGAGACAAGGTGTTGTGGCTAGCAAGAATAACAATATTGAAGAACTTTGAGGTATGTAATAATTTTATCTGAAGTGCACACACTAAGAAGAATCTATCTATGTAGAGTAATTGAGGGTGTTTTTGACTAGATGAACTAGACACCGATTGAAGCTCCAAAAGTAGAAGTTGATTATTTCCCAATAAAACTGTTATGGAAGCTTGAGATGTGTAGAAGGTATTATGATGCACAAAGTAGTAGGAAATATGTAAAGCACATAGCATAGAAAAATGTACTAAGTTGTGAAAAACATAACAAAACAGATCATATAATTATTACACATTCTATGCAAATCAGGGAATTGGTGTCTCCTTCAGGTTGATTCCTGTAAATTAGGGGATTGTTGTCTCCTTCAGGTTTGTTCTTGTAAATCATAATATTGGTGTCTCCTTCAGGTTAATGCTTGTAAGTCAAGGGATTGGTGTCTCCTTCTAGTTGGTTCCAGTAAATTGATGTAATAATATGTTGGTGCCTACAATAATATTCATATAAAGAAGTTTTATGGTTTTCTTACAAGTTTTGTGGTTTTCTTCTCAAATTCTCAATACACGGATGCAAGAGTTATAGTTTGTAAAGTTAGCACTTGGGGTATACTAAAGAATGGCTCCATATAGAATATAAATTTTATAGCATATTTACCATCAAATTTTTATCAAATCAATCTTGGTAATCAAGTAGTTCCTTGGTGTTGCGTTGAACCACCATTGATGTGGATCTTTCAGTGATGAATGATTTTGGGACTTAATATTTATGTTCTCCACATTGTTAAAATATAACAATATAATAAATATAACTTCCTTTTACAATATAACAAATGTACAAGATGGGATTCCTTCTAAAACTAGGTATCTATGGTATCTCATAGGAGAAAAAGGATACACAAATCATAATTAAAGTATCTAACCAACCAACAAGGATAAGAATATTAGAAAAATAGAAATGTAATAACTCAATGTCCAGGACTTAGTAGGATCTCAAGTTATTATTGTCAAACTTTCAATTATGAGCATGCCTCATTAACACTGATTTGTAGCATGGGTGACATTTGTTATTTGATAATTTGCATAATTTGTTATTTTTTGTTTGAGAATACATAGGATGTCATATGTTATTTAATTTGCATGGTAATTTTATGATTGTATTAAGTAAATATTAGAAAGTAAATATGGATTTAGAGATACAAGTCACTTAATATTTGAACTCGTATTCGTCGTTGATGAGGCGACCATAATGTGCCAACTAGAATAAACATATAAGCTAAATGGTTGATAAAAGTCGATAGAGATCAATCCATGAGAAATATCAAAACACTTATTTCATGATACATTCACATTGCCAAGACAAAAAAATCATAAAAAATAACTAAATTCTAACTTCATTCCAAATTATTATTATTAGTATTATTATTAAAGGAATAAATATATAAGTTAAACATATAAACATTTAGAAGAGCATGTAACAATATCCTTAACCATGGATATTAACTCCCACTTTACCATGGGGATTGTTAACCTATAAATAGGTAGGCTTTGTTACTATACCATGGGTCAATAACACGGCTTATCAATACCACATGCCCAAAAAAACATAACCCATTTCATATGAAACTTGTTCATATAACCTTCTTTTTTAATTAATCAATTTGGTTAAAAGACCAAATAGAGCATAACTACTCTTGAGATATTTTTTTCACTACTACTAAGAATATTATCTTATACTATATAGAGGTTAAATCTCTACCATCCACCTAATAATTATAATAAAACGGTAAAAAAATTATTCAAAAATAGATAAATCTATAAACATAATTAGGGAAAAACTTAATCTACCAGTTTTCAATAAAAGCATGCTTGTTAATGTCATAACTATAGTTCACATTGAACCTTTCAAATGTTGAGACATAAAAAGTGGCAACCTTGAACCATGTTAATAGACCAATGATGCAATATGCATTTGGAAAAGTAAATGCATATCCAAAAAATACACAGTAAACATTACTTCTAGAGATCAATTGAAGCTAGATATGCATTTCGTCTCTTGGAATGTGTTGGATTTTAAGTACCTCAGATCTCATATGCTACATAGAAGTGGAAATATTACACCAACCCCAAATCTCATATGCTACATGGGAGTGGGAAATATTTATACCAATGCTTGTTGTTGCAGGTTGGCATTAATAAAACAATTAACATTTGGATTGAGACTGACACCTTTCAACAATTTTCAACACTTAGATATTGTTTTTTCATAAATGTGATTCCATGTTTGCATATATTTCTTGGCCTACATTAAAAATGGAATGCAAAAATAGTTAAGTTCATTGCAATATATTTACCAATGATGCAAATCATCTAAGACAACCACAATGGTTGAACAATGGGATGTTCAATAATATGTAAGAGACGAGAGAATATAATTAAATCTGGTGTAATTTGTCAATTCAATTATTAAATAGAGAATAAAGTGAGTCTCTAAGTTTTTTCATAGCTTACTTATTTTAAGATGACTTTACATATTATAATAACACTTAACAATCCTTAAAAAATTATCGATTAAATGGCTCTACCAAAGCATCTAGTACCACTGCTTTATAACTAAGCTTACATAGAAATTAGGCTAAGATAATCAAGATACAATAAAAAATATTGCATACAATATTTTATAATATGAAAGAAATCCTCAATGTAGATTGAATATTTCTCCCATAATATTATTTTTCATTTTACAATTACATATCTATGTGAAATATTCAATCCATGAATTAAAGACATAATATTTTTCAATTTATTCTATTTATGTTGCAACATGTGTTTTTCTCTACAAATTTATGTACTTCTAAGATCTCGTGATTTATAAATGTTGTAGAGAAAACGTCATACACCTTTTGAGCTATATTTATCTACGCAATAAGGGAAAGTTAGAGGAGTAAATTCATTGCACAAGTTCTCGAATTCAATCAAATCAGTAACAACATCCCTCAGTAGTAACCTCAAACCCTATATTAAAATTAAGATTAACGATATTGATTACAATTATGTTTATGCTCAAATTGAATATTATGGAGAATTTTGTATGAAATCTATAATGATTCTTTGATGATAAAAATAAACAATCTTAAACCCAAGAAGGATTAATTTCAATTGTTTCACCATTGCATTCGACATTACACTGGATCCAAATGTGACCTTGTTAATTTTCATCGCACAATCTCCTTTGGTCTCAAGATAACACAATGTTTGACCATGATTTTTCTTCAAATGAAGTGAAAGTGATACAATTGCTATAGCCCACCCCCTCCTCATTCCAAACATCACTCAGGTTAGAAGGAGGTGGTTACTTGTTGACCCAAGATCCAAGGTGTTTTTATGGAAATGGGGTCTAAATTTTTTGATCTTTTCAAGTTATTCAAAACCTCAATTAGATACCATAGTTGCATTCATCTCATCGAGATGATTTAGGTGATATAAAGTTTGTCCTGATCCAACCTCAAGATCGAAAGATATGACCAATTAAAAATTAACCAACTAGTTAGTGCCACATCATCAACCCACCACATGGCGCCGACATAGTGCCCTCATCGCACCTACGTGGCTATCCTGATCAACCTCCTCCTTGCTATTTTTCATTGGTGTACAAGATGCCATCCTATTCATGGCCTAGGTCCTCACATATAAATGTGTATGTATATATTTACACCAATGTTCTATTCACATTGGCCTCATATTAATCCCATCTAGGGTTCCCCATATTAACACCTACGTGATGCATGGAATGTAAGCGGGTGTGGGCCCCTATAGGGAAACATCACCCTGGTGTTGAGTCATCTAGACTCTTCCACACAAAATACAAATGGATACCTCTGGGAGATAGACTCTAAGATGGAAATTTTATCATTAGTTGCAGTACCTGCTCTCCACCTATGCAGGCCCCGCCTTCGACCTTTTAACATTATGCATTTTTTCTCTGCTTATCCCTTCAATTCTCCTGCTATCCAATATGTAGGCTCCAACTCATCCAGACCTCTTCCACATTATCAAATACTCCAAGTTTTCCAGGGCCTTATCACCCCAACGCTTCCTTTGCATACTCTCTCTTTGAATTTTCGGGGATGAGAACCTTCGGGACATGTCAACCCTGGCTCCTTCCTTCCAATGCATTTAGCATGGGCTCCATCTCATTGATCTTTTCCATGATTGCAGCTTGCCATGTTATTCTGGTCCTTATCATCCTAATGATTCTCCTCGACTGCTCCCCTTTGAACATTCGAGGATGAAACCCCTTGGACACATCATCTTAGGCTCCTTCCTCATAACGCACGTAATGCAGATTAACTTTCCCAACCTCTTCCATGACGCCGACTGATGAGCCCCGAAAATGGGTAAATATATGGGTTCATTATGCCTCTTATTTCCACTTAATCCACCATTCTCATTAGTTTGTTGCATGTTTTTGAATATATTTATGCTAATAGAGTGAATTGGGTTAGTCACTTTGCCATGTAGTCTAATGAGTGTTTTATGCAAAATTTTTGGACAATTTTGGACAAAGATAAGGAATTTATGAGCAAATGGCAGCCAAACTCGAGGAAAAGAGGGAAGAGGACTTGTAGGGGGGGTGTCTCCTTCATTAATGACCCCTTTCCTCGAATCCTCCATCAGTAACTTGGAGCACAAAGGCCCACATTGATGATTCCAAGGGGTAGCCGAGCAAGTCAAGTAGGACTGCTGCTTATCTTCAGTTCTAGGAAGCCGAGTTCCTTGATTTTAGGAGGACTGTTGGAAGCCCCCATTTGTATAAATAAGAAGGCTTTGAGCCTCAGTAGGTTAGCCAGTTCTTAGTAGATTTTCGCACTTTTGTGCAACACATTGGTCAGCTTATTTTCGAGTTTTTTTTTAGAACAGTTTATGTGATGTAACTGCTATTTTTCTGATAAATGAAGATGAAACAGTTTTTGAGCCAGCACTGATCTCTTTTAGAGGGCTAAAGCTCTTGGGTTAGGGCCCAACCCAAGCTGCCCAACACCTCCTTCTATGTATTTATATGTTTTTGCTTCCATTCATGAGATAATTTCTGTTGCATAGGTTCATCTTACTTTGTTAAATTAGGTTGCTTTTGATGATTAGCATAGTTGTTTTTGTATCAGTTGTGCAAGTAGGTTGCTACAGTGACAGAATAAGATTCAAAAAGGCCAACAACAAGTCTTGATCTCCTTTCTCCCTTCCTGGGACTATGATTTAAGGTTAAGGCACTATTGCTGCCACCAAAAATACAGTTTTTGCTCTTCCATGCAACTGCTAGTGTGATAACTTGATTTGGAAAATTTGATATTAGTTCAGATTCACATGTTTAGATCATGTCCTGTTTTTTGTACCATATTTCTCTCGCATGCTTTTCTGTTCACAAGGTACTTTTCAACATTTTCTGTTTATATGTTAGAAATTAGGTCAAGCTAGACACAATTCTATTTTTAGTTCTTTCTTTGGTTAGTTTTGATAAGTAAGTGTGTAGATCTCTTGTAGGACATTTTAGCTCACTATCCCTCCATAAAACAACTAGCACCAACTCACTTCTTATAGATTTCCTAGCTCATTCACAACATTTCACCAATCTGCCCTAATTTCTGCGTTTTTTCCATAAAACTGCTTTCTTTCCATTTGAACAAATCCAACCATCACGTTCATCCCTGATCTTCCTTGATAAGTTATAGACACCTCAACACCTTCATCTAGCCTTCAGTTCCCCTTTCTTATCATTTTTCCACCTTCAAAACCCTAAAACCAGCTTTCGGCCTCCTCTTGTACATTCTCTTGTAGATCCTCCTATAGATCCCCTGTAGCCTCCTGTAGAATTTCCTGTGAGTGATTTTTCTAAGTCTGATCGCAATGGAAATCTTCAGAAGGGTACTAGGGGATTCTTAGGACCTCTCCACACATTCCTCACCCTCTGCAAAAGCCAACTCCATCTTCCTTTGTGACCAAACCTCTGCACAGTCACAATAAGATAAATCACAAGCATAATAATTTCACATAAAGACACTCAAAAGTACAACAAGATGATTTCTTCTCATTTTTTTTCAGAAGTAGCTTGAATAAATGCAATTTACCTTTTCAGTAGTCAATGGCACTCATTTCATTAGTTTCCATCTCTTTTCTTGCAAAAGTAGGGTTAGTGGGTAAACTAGGGTTTGCTAAGGTTTGCGTTTCATTCCAGTTTTCATTCTCTTTATGCACAAAGAATAACCTCTGTAGAGTTAGCTTTCTTCCATCACAGTTAAAAGCTTCTTCTGATAACTCATAGACGTTGGCTTAAGATCCTAGCAAACTTGCGCCAACTGATCAAGTGACAACCTGCAGTAAGAGCTAGTACTTGTGCATACAACACTGTCGCTTCCAAGTTTGTTACAAACTACTAGGTTGATAAAAGTAAAGAAGGAAGCCCCAGGAGTTGCAACATTATTGCTGCAATAATGGAGGCCACCATCTTATTGGCACCGTTGCTGGGGAAGTGTCAGAGTATTTTGTGGTTACTGCTTTTCTTCTATTTTCTACTGCAACATTCTGCGAAGTAGTTTATTTCAGCAAAAGTAGAGTAGTTGTTTCTTTTCAATTCTGCAATTTCATTTCAGCAAGCATAGATTAGGCATTTCCTGCTTTCATTTCCATTTTGCAATTTCATTTCAACAAGCGTAGATTAGGAATTTCTTGCTTTCAGTTCAATTCTGCAATTTCCATTTCAACAAGAGTAGATTAGTCATTTGCTGCTTTCATTTAAATTCTGCAATTTCCATTTCAGCAAAGTAGACTAGTCATTTTCTTGCTTTTATTTCAATTCTACAATTTCATTTCAACAAGATTCATTTTAGTTAGTTGCAATTTGTTGTTCATTCCATTTCAATTTTGCAGGTACAAGCAGAAAAAACAAAAATCACCCAAAAAGAGATTTCCTTTCCTGCCTCGTAGGAACAGAGACAATTTAGGAAAATTCCTACCCAACACCCCCACCACATCACTAAGTCACCCTTCTCTCTTCTTTGGTGTCATTGATCCAAAAGAACCTATAGGTGAAGCTCCAGAGATATACGAAGATCCTGTAACATAAGAAGAGCAAGAAACCATTCCTCCTGAGACCATGGCAGAAAACATAAACGTTAGAGGAAATGGGGAAAGAATAGAGGGTGCCTTTCCTATCCGAGAGACCAATGGGGACAAAAAAATGAAAAACATAAGTCTTTCAGCCTTACCTCACTTCCATGGATTGACTACCGAAGATCGTGATACCTTCTTATTTGAATTTGCTGTTCTCTGTCGAACCTATGACTATGTAGAAGACGAGCAGAAGTTGAAACTGTTTCCTTCTACCCTCAAGGATGCAACATTGCGCTGGTTCATGGGGTTACTTGGAAACAATATCACAATTTGGGCTCAGATGCAGCAAGCCTTTAACAACAAATACCAGGACTACTGTAGGTCAAAGGATACCAAGGAAGAAATCTTCTGAATGACCATGGGAAGTGATGAATACTTAGAAGACTATGAAGAGAGGTTTCAACTCACTTATAAAAGGGTCAGGTGCACACTTGACCCTGAATCACTGAAGTTGGTCTTGCTCAGAGGAGTCCCTGAAGACCTTCTAGATACTCTCCATTTTCTGGCTGGGGGAGACATCTACCAACTACCTTATGATGACATAAAGACCGTGTTTAGAAACCATTCTAGGGCAGCTAGAAAGAGAGGTAGGGGAAGTCAACCTTTAGCCAGTACATCCTCATCCAGCTCATCCCTTAGAAGCGAAATTGAGAATCGGTTGGAAGATTTCAAGAGTGAGATGAGGTAGACTCTTGCCATGCAAATGGATACCTTGCATATCAAAAGGAAACAAGAGAAAGCCAAGAGGGCTTTGGCCATCTTTTGTCCCAGGTGCACTAGAAAGCATCCTATGAATGAATGTCCATTGCACTCTATAGAAGTGTGTTCAATCTGTGAAGAAGACCATCCTACGAATCAGTGCCCTTCCTTGCTCGGACTTAAAGCTGCATATCAGGGGACCGAAGGAGCCACTGAACCACTCTATTTCATGAACCAGAGGAGGCCACATGGACTCAGACCTTACCAGCAGGGAATGCAAGGGACATCCCAGACCTATTACAACCCAAATCAAGCCACTTCCATGCCTTATTGGGGTCCCCTTGCTCATCCTTCCTGGTCCACACCCCCTCCTTGGACGTATCCATCTCAATACCATGCTCCTCTAGTTGCTCATTCGTTTCACTCTTATGCTCAACCACAACCTTATTGGAATGCACCTCATCAGGCGTGGAGGCCCCAGTACAACTCTCCTCTCACTCTTTTGCCTCCACCACTTGCTCAACCTCAACCATTGCCTCTTGTTCCAGCAAGGCAACCCCAAATACCTGCTCAACCGAACCCGAACCCCAATAACAAATAGGCCCAACAGTTACATACTGGACTAACATCATGCCCAACCTATGCTGTGGAAATTCAGGAGATTAATCTACGATCTAGGAAGGTTCTCCCAGATAACCAACCTCCTCCTAAGGAGGATGAGAAAGAAAAACAGGAAAGTGAACCAAAAGCCATTCCACCCTTTCTTGAGAGACTAATTGGAACCACACAACCGACCCCAAAACAAACCAAACTTCTGGGAGAACTGAAACAGTTATGTGTAAAGATACCACTTCTCCAAGCCATAAAATATGTGCCTATATACAACAAGATGATCAAGGAGAAGTGCTTCAGGCACCCAGGTAGGCGCAGGAGAGATGCTCCAACTATCAATGTCATAGGACAACTGTTCGACCTGATGTTAGGGCAAGTAATATATCTGAAATATCCAGACCCTGGGAGTCCTGTAGCCGATGTCCATATCAATGGCACCATAATCCCCCATACCCTGATTGATCTAGGGGCTGCCATTAATGTGATGACTAAGGACACTATGCTCAAGCTCAACCTTCAGGGCTCCCTGAGAAAGACCACAATAGTACTGCAACTAGCAGACCGCTCCACTGTGACCCCTGAGGGGATTGTGGAAGATGCAATGGTCTCTATTGATTCTTGGGAGTACCCTACTGATTTCCTGGTTCTCCAGCCAAAGGAAAAACTCACTGGGTATCCTCTCATCCTGGGAAGACCTTGGTTGGCTACTACGGATGCCTACATCAGTTGTTGAGTTGGGAACATGCCAATCAAGAACGAGCATATGTCTAAAAATCTATTTCTATATCCTCATGCCCAACCTCTGTTAGAACATGATTTACCTCTCTGGTTGGAGGAGGAAGATGAGGATGAAGTCTATTCCACACCATTGTGTATAGTAGAAGCTACCATGGGGGGGCCACAAATTGAGGATGAACTTATTGAAAACTTGATTCAGAATCCACCCCTAGTGTGTTGCCATTAGAAGAGCTGGTGGAAGAAACCCAAGCCAATCCTTTAGTTGATCTCTGTGTGGTTGATCCGACCTCTCTGTGAGTTAAGAATGTGGAGTTCAGCCCAGAAAGAACTTTGAAGATCAACTCATCCCTATCCACCTCTCAGAAGGAAGAACTGTGTAGCTTATTGAAAAACCACTTGGATGCTTTTGCTCAAAGCTATAAGGAGATGAAGGGAGTCCATCCTTCAGTCTGTATTCATCACATTTACATTAAAGAAGATTGTAAACCAGTCAGACAACCTCAAAGGAGGATGAATCCAGCCCTTAAGGACATTGTCAAAGAAGAACTGCAAAAGTTGCTGGATGTAGGACTCATCTACCCCATCTCTGACAACGAATGGGTCTCTCTTTTGGTGCTAGTGCCAAAGAAAAATGGGAAGTGGAGAATATGTGTCGATTATCGGGAACTAAACAAGGCCACCAAGAAGGACCATTTCTCTTTGCCTTTCATAAATCAAGTGTTAGATGGCCTGGTAGAGAAGAAGATCTTCTCCTTCCTAGATGGGTTTAGCGGGTACAATGAGTTCCAAATCAGTTTGGAATACCATGATAAGACCACTTTCACGTGTCCTTGGGGTACTTTTGCATATTGGGTCCTTCCTTTTGGGTTTGCAATACTCCCACCACTTTCCAGAAAGCAGTACTGAGCATATTTGCTAAACTGGTTCATGATTCAGTGGAAATATATATGGATGACTTTACCCCTTATGGTTCTGAATTCCAGGAAGCTTTGACTAACCTGGGAAAAGTTTTAGCCAAATGCATTGAAGTGAACCTGTCCCTCGGTCTTGAAAAATGCGAATTCCTGATGACTAAAGGGATTGTGCTAGGTCATACAATTTCTCAGCAAGGATTACAGGTGGATCCCAACAAGATTGCCATCATCCAAAGGGTCCCACCTCTTCAAAAGGTAAGAGATGTTCGGAGTTTCCTAGGCTTAGCAGGGTATTATAGAATATTCATTAAGGATTTTAGTAAGCTAGCCTCTCCATTGTTTGGTATTTTTGGAAAAGATGCTGATTTCATATGGTCTGACAACTATTAAGAGGCTCTGGATACCTTGAAAGGTAATCTGGTAACTGCCCCAATTTTGAGAGGTCTAAACTGGGCCCTACATTTCCACATTCATACAGGTGCCTCGAACAAAGCTATAGGAGCGGCCTTAGGGCAAGTTGATGAGAAGCTGTCTTATGCCATATATTTTGTAAGTAAAAACTTGTCCAAGGTAGAATTAAACTACATTGTAACAAAAAAGGAGCTCCTAGCTATAGTCCATTCCCTAAATAAGTCAGACACTACATCACCGGCTATTAAACATTCGTACACATTGACCATGCTGCAATTAGGTATTTGATGAACAAACCAGATGTCAATGCCCGTATTATTGGATGGTTACTTTTATTGCAGCAATTTGATTTAACCATTGTTGATAAGCCGAGTAAGGAAAATGTTGTTGCTGATTTTCTGTCTAGGTTAGATCTCCCTGCAGGTGAAGAAGGAATGGTGGATGATCAAATGCCAGATAAACACCTATTTTCTATCTTAGTACTATCTCCATGTTTTGCTGATATAGCAAATTACTTGGTTTCAGCGCAGTTTCCGCCACACCTGTCCTCAAAAGAGAAGAGAAAGATCATAAGGAAAAGTGCCCCATTCACCTGGATTGGGGGAAATCTCTTCAAACTTGGCCTAGGTCAAATTTTGAGGCGATGTGTCAGGGAGGAGGAAGTTTTTGACATTCTCCTAACTTGTCATGATGGGCCCTATGGGGGGCATTTTGCAACAAAGAGGTCTGCCTTCAAAATTCTGCAAGCAAGGTACTATTGGCCCACTCTTCATCAAGATGTCAGAAGATATATCAGCCAATGTGACCAATGTCAAAGGATGGGGAAACCTACTCCAAGGGATGAGATGCCCTTGCAAAATCAAGTGACTTTCGAGCCATTTGAGAAGTGGGGCATGGAATTTGTGGGTCCTACCAACCCTCTTTCAAAACATAAATCTTACATCATTGTGTATACTGATTATCTGACAAAATGGGCATAAACAAAGGTGATCAAGGTAGCAACAAAAGAAAAAGTAGCTGAGTTTTTGAGAGAAAATATCTTCTACAAGTTTGGCTATCCAAGAGAATTAGTCACAGATCAAGGGAGTCAGTTTACCTTCAGTCTGATTGAAGACTTGCTCACACACACAAAATTAAGCACAAAACTTCCACCCCTTATCATCCGCAAGCAAATGGACAGGTGGAAGTCACTAACAGAGCCTTGGAAGGAATTTTGACCAAGGTAGTGATCAACAACAGAAAATATTGGGCAAATCAATTGGTTGAGGCCACTTGGGCCTATAACACCACCTAGAGAACCACCACAGGGTTCACACTCTATGAGCTGGTCTATGGAAAGAAGGCTTTGTTGTCAATAGAATTTGAATATAACACATTATAGATGGTAGCTCAGCTGGACCTAGATCTCAGCCATGCACAAAAGGAAGGGTTACTTCAGCTAAATGGATTGGATGAACAGAGATTGCAAGCCCTACTCCACTCAGAGTAGTCCAACTTCAAAGGAAAATATGGAATGACAGACACCTCAAAGAAAAATAATTCCAGGAAGGAGACTGGGCGCTGCTGTATGATTCAAGATATAAGGATTTCAAGGGAAAAGTAAGGACAACATGGCTGGGACCATACACAGTAGAAAAATGCAATGACAATGGTTCAGTTCTGATCCAGACCATTGATGAAGAAGCCATCCCCATGCTTGTCAATGGACATAGGTTGAAGCTCTACAGGAAGCCCCTCTCCAAGCAGGAATTCATTGAGAATCTGAGTAACACAATGTTGGTAGTGGAGCAGGTCTCTACCTCCACTCCACCCACACCCTAAAAAAAAAAAGAAAAAAAAGAAAAAGAAAAGAAGATCCTTGGGTGAAAACCTCTTGGAGGCACCCCAATTGTCTCATAAAATAAAAAAAGAAGAAGAAAAAGATGAAGAGAAGAAAGAAAAAAACAGAAAAAAACTAACTTCTTTTGAATGCATTGCAGATTGCAGGAGGGTCACAAAAGAAAAAAGGACATGGCCAGGCTGCATACACCCTTGATAACTCATTTCTCCTTCGCCATTGTCTTTTCCTAGGGCTTGGTCTCACTTGTTCTAGAAATTTTGCATCCTACAGGAAACTCTATGCATTCTACAGGAAGCTCCTGTAGAAACCACAAAGAGCTCAAAATCAAGTTCAAAAAAGAATCTAAGGGCTAGAAATTTGTCTAGAAGGCCTGTGGACCGCCCTGCCACCATTCATCCTCTTAACTTTCCATTCCATCCCTGCACCACTACATTTCCACTCGCGTTTTCTTCCCTGCACAAAAAACACATAAATTCTGTTTCTTTTGTTTTTTTAAGAGAAAAAATGATGAATAAAACAACAAAATTCTTCACTTGTTTCTTACCTGATGCATTCCAGCTTCTTTTCCTTTCCTTCAGAACCTTCCTCAGCTGTCTCTTCTGTTCCTGCTCAAGCATCAGCCAGAAATTTTAGAGGAAGAAGCAACGACATGAAATCTTGCAGGATTTCTGTAACAACGGATCCCTTTAAAAACAAGCTCCAGAGGCAGGGTCAGTGCAGCCAAGATGTATGCAACGTGCAACGAGCAGTTCATGATTGAAAATCACCAGCATAAGGTTGTGAAGCCACCAGTTTAGAGGTCACGAGCACCAACAATAGTAGCAATAAAAAAACAAAGTGCCAAAGTCTGAGCATGCAGAGCACGATAGCGACTAACAGGTAAGTGGCTAAACCCATTCCTCTGTTGCATGAATATTATTTAGAAACTGCTGAACCATTGAGATGGTCATGATTAAATGAAATCGGTGGTTAGCTAACTGGACACCCTCGTCCAGTTCAACCAAGCCTCATCCAATTCAAGGGATAACGTACCCTTCCTGCCACCTCTATGTATTTCAAAGCTCGGAGGAGCACCAGAATCAAGGTGGGCAAAACCCAACCACCTTCAAAATAACCCACTATCATTGAAGATGCACCTACTGTAACAAAGGAGGAATCTCCCTCCAAAATCTCCATCACTTACGAGAGAGGGAGTCCTAAGACCTCCACCTGGAAGGAAAGGATCAAATTAATGGACTCTAAAGGATTCCTGTAGGAGGCACAAACCTCTCTACAGGAGACGTTGGCTAAGCTCAAAGAAACTGAAAAACTGGAAAAGAAAGCAGAAGAACAGTCCCGAGATGAAGGTAATGCAAAAGAGATACTAGAGCCTGGACCACAACCTAACTTAGGCTCCTACTACAACCTTCTAGAAGGTGGGAAGATCATCCCACAAAAATTTTCAGTGCCTCTTTTCTTCTAACTGGAAAAGGAAAGAGTCAGGACCCACACCTGGATGCAGATTGCAAAATCCAAAGGCTCGAAGACATAGGGCACATGGAAAAAAAGTTGAGAGAGATGAGCAGAGAATTGAGCATGGTAAAGCATACCGAGAGCATCAGAAGAGCTCAACTACAGGAAGAAAATGAATTGTTGAAAAACCAGCTACAAGAAAGGGAATCTCAAGGAGGAAATGAGATGTCAATTTGTAAAGGACAACAACAAAAAGAGGGACCCCAGGCAGATAGTGAGGCAGAAGAGAGACAACAACAAGAAGAAGAACCACAGAAAAATAGTGAGACACTGATGAAACAACAACAAGAAAAAGAATCCCAGGCAGAAACTGAAGTGCTGATTTTGAAAAGGCAGCTACAGGAAAAAGAAGCCCAGTTAGCCTTCATGGCCAGCTGGGAAATGGAGGCATTACAGTGCAGGCAGCCAGCCAAATCATATGCACTGTACCTCAAAGATCAGTGGCTCCAATTCCAGATTAAGACACTGGCCCGGAGGGGCACAATGCCATTTCAAGAATATTCCCAATTTATACATTTATGTGATCACAGCTCAGCTGACGATAAAGCAAAGCTAGCAGAATTTTACCTACACAACATGACACTTACTGACATGAATTTATGGGATCCAAATGTTGCATTGGGAGACTTGCAACTAATGGCTATGGCTTCGTGGATGAGCCATGAAGAAAAGAGAGCAGTGGAAATTTAAAAAATAATGGAAAAAGAGCTAAGTGAGCCCCTGATGATTAGAGCAGAACAAGCAGAACCCTTGGCTCTCATCTATGCCCACCAACACCTTACATCTAATCCTCAAGTTCTCCCTGACTATGTTGACAAGCAAGCACAAGCTATTGCTCATTTCGAGGATATGGAGAGATTGTTTGGCGATGACTACCTCCATGAGAAGGTGGAATAGATTGCCACATAGCCTAAGGATCAGAGAGTGTCACTCCCCAAATAGAATGAGGGAAGCCGTGAGGAGAGTGCCCCTATATAAGCACTCAATGCAAAATTTGAAAGCCAATTGGATTGGTCTTAAATTCAGTCATCCACTGCTGCTAGGATTGTTGGAACGAGTTAAGGAGGAGGAAGAAAATAAACAATGGGAAGTAGATAAGAAAGCAGGTTTCCATGATAGAGAGGAAGACACATCAGAGGCTTGGGATGTCAAGGAATCTGTCAGAGCCATTAAAGATGAAGAGTTAGATTAGTTGCTTAGAGGATGAGCAACCCATTCAGCAGGGGGGTGATGACGAGCCCCAAAAATGGGTAACTATATGGACTCATTCTGCCTCTTATTTCAACTTAATCCACCATTCTCATTAGTTTGTTGCATGTTTTTGAATGTATTTATGCAAATAGAGTGAATTGGGTTAGTCACTTTGCCATGTAGTCTAATGAGTGTTTTATGCAATTTTTTTGGACAATTTTGGACAAAGACAAGGAATTTATGAGCAAATGGCAGCCAAACTCGAGGAAAACAGGGAAGAGGACTTGTAGGGTGGTTGTCTCCTTCATTAATGACCCCTTTCCTCGAATCCTCCATCAGCAACTTGGAGCAGAAAGGCCACATTGATGATTCCAAGGGGTAGCCGAGCAAGTCAAGTAGGACTGCTCTTTATCTTCAGTTCTAGGAAGCCGAGTTCCTTGATTTTAGGAGGACTGTTGGAAGCCCCCATTTGTATAAATAAGAAGGTTTCGAGCCTCAGTAGGTTAGCTAGTTTTTAGTAGATTTTTGCACTTTTGTGCATCACATTGGTTAGCTTATTTTCGAGTTATTTTTGAGAACAGGTTATGTGATGTAACCGCTATTTTTTTGATAAATAAAGATGAAACAGTTTTTGAGCCAACAATGATCTCTTTCAGAGGGCTAAAGCTCTTGGGTTAGGACCCAGCCCAAGCTGCCCAACACCTCCTTCTGTGTATTTATATGTTTTTTCTTCCATTCATGAGATAATTTTTGTTGCATAGGTTCATCTTACTTTGTTAAATTAGGTTGCTTTTGATGATTAACATAGTTGTTTTTGTATCAGTTGTGCAAGTAGGTTGCTATAGTGATAGAATAAGATTCAAAAATGCCAACAACAGGTCTTCATCTCCTTTCTCCCTTCTTGGGACTATGATTTGAGGTCAAGGCACTAATGCTGCCACCAAAAACACAGTTTTTTCTCTTCCATGCAACTGCTAGTGTGATAACTTGATTTGAAAAAGTTGATATTAGTTCAGATTCACTTGCTTAGATCATTTCCTAATTCTTCTGCCATAGTTCTCTCGCATGCTTTTCTTTTCACAATCTACTGTTCAACATTTTTGGTTTATAGGTCAGAAATTAGGTCAAGCTAGACAAAATTATGTTTTTAGTTCTTTCTTTGGTCAGTTTTGATAAGTAAGTGTGCAGATCTCTTGCAGGACATCTCAGCTCACAATCCCTCCATAAAATAGCCAGCACCAATTCACTTCTCATAGATTTTCCATCTCATTCACAACATTTCGCCAATCTACCCTAATTTCTGCGTTTTTTTTTTTCCATATAACTATTTTCTTGCCATTTGAACAAATCCAACCATCACGTTCATCCCTGATCTTCCTTGACAAGTTCTAGACACCTCAAAACCTTCATCTAGCCTTCAGTTCCCCTTTCCTATCAATTTGTCCACCTTCAAAACCCTAAAAACAGCTTTCGGCCTCCTCCTGTAGATCCCCTGCATCCTCCTATAGAATTTCCTATGAGTGATTTTTCGAGGTCCGATCGCAATGGAAATCTTTAGAAGGGTACTAAGGGCTTCTTAGGACCTCTCCACACCTTTCTCACCCTCTGCAAAAGCCAACTCCATCTTCCTTTTTCACCAAACCTCTTCATAGTCACAACCAGATAAATCACAAGCATAATAATTTCACATGAAGACACTCAAAAGTACAAAAAGATGTTTTCTTCTCATTTCTTTTCAGAAGTAGCTTGAATAAATGCAATTTATCTTTTTAGTAGTCAATGGCACTCATTTCATTAGTTTCCATCTCTTTTGTTGCAAAAGTAGGGTTAGTGGGTAAACTAGGGTTTGCTAGGGTTTGCGTTTCATCCAGTTTTCATTCTCTTTCTGCACATAGAATAGTCTCTGTAGAGTTAGCTTTCTTCCATCATAGTTAAAAGCTTCTTCTGAGAACTCATAGAAGTTGGCTTAAGCTCCTAGCGAACTTGTGCCAGCTGATCAAGTGATAGCCTGCAGTAAGAGCTAGTACTTATGCATACAACACCGTCGCTTCCAAGTTTGTTACAAACTACCGGGTTGATAAAAGTAAAGAAGGAAGCCCCAGGAGTTGCAGCATTATTGCTGCAATAATGGAGGCCACCATCTTTTTGGCACCATTGCTGGGGAAGCGTCAGAGTATTTTGTGATTACTGCTTTTCTTCTATTTTCTACTGCAACATTCTGCTAAGTAGTTTATTTAAGCAAAAGTAGAGTAGTTGTTTCATTTTAATTCTACTATTTCATTTCAACAAGCGTAGATTAGGCTTTTCCTGCTTTCATTTCCATTCTACAATTTCATTTCAGCAAGTATAGATTAGGAATTTCCTGCTTTCAGTTCAATTCTACAATTTCCGTTTCAGCAAGAGTAGATTAGTCATTTCCTGCTTTGATTTCGATTCAACAATTTCCATTTCAGCAAAGTAGGTTAGTCATTTCCTTGCGTTCATTTCAATTTTGCAATTTCATTTCAACAAGATTAATTTTAGTTAGTTGCAATTTGTTGTTCAATCCATTTCAGTTTTGTAGGTACAAGCAAAAAAAATAAAAATCACCCAAAAAGAGATTTCCTTTCATGCCTCGTAGGAACAGAGACAATTCAGGAAAATTCTTACCCAACACCCCCACCACATCACTAAGTCACCATTCTCTCTTCTTTGGTGGCAGTGATCCAGAAGAACCTATAGGTGAAACTCCAGAGATATACGACGATCCTATAACATAAGAAGAGCAAGAAACCATTCCTCTTAAGACCATGGCTGAAAACAGAAACATTAGAGGAAATAGGGAAATAATAGAGGGTGCCTTTCCTATCTGAGAGACCAATGGGGACACAAAAATGAAAAACATAAGTCCTTCAGCCTTACCTCACTTCCATGGATTGACTATCGAAGATCCTGATATATTCTTGTTTGAATTTTCTGTTCTTTATCGAACCTATGACTATGCAGAAGACGAGAAAAAGTTGAAACTGTTTCCTTCTGCCGTCAAGGATGCAACATTGTGCTAGTTCATGGGGTTACCTGGAAACAATATCACAACTTGGGCTCAGATGCAGCAAGTCTTTAACAACAAATACGAGGACTACTGTAGGTCAAAGGATACCAAGGAAGAAATCTTCTGAATGACCATGGGAAGTGATGAATCCTTAGAAGACTATGAAGAGAGGTTTCAACTCAGTTATAAAAGGGACAAGTGCACACTTGACCCCGAACCTCTGAAGTTGGTCCTGCTCAGAGGAGTCCCTAAAGACCTTCTAGATACCCTCCATTTGCTGGCTGGGGGAGACATCTACCAACTACCTTATGATGACATAAAGATTGTGTTTAGAAACCATTCTAGGGTAGCCAGAAAGAGAGGTAGGGGAAGTCAACCTTTAGCCAGTACATCCTCATCCAACTCATTCCTTAGAAGCGAACTTGAGAATCGGTTGGAAAATTTCAAGAGTAAGATGAGGAAAACTCTTGCCATGCACATGGATACCTTGCATATCAAAAGGAAACAAGAGGAAGCCGAGAGGGCTTTGGCCATATTTTGTCCCAGGTGCACTAGAAAGCATCCTAGGAACGAATGTCCATTGCACTCTGTAGAAGTGTGTTCAATCTGTGAAGAAGACCATCCTACGAATCAGTGACCTTCCTTGCCCAGACTTAAAGCTACATATTAGGGGGCCAAAGGAGCCACTGATCTACTCTATTTCATGAACCAAAGGAGGCCACATGGACCCGGACCTTACCAGTAGGGAATGCAAGGGACATCCCAAACCTATTACAACCCCAATCAAGCCACTTCCATGCCTTATTGGGGTCCCCTTGCTCATCCTTCCTGGTCCACACCCCCTCGTTGGACGTCTCCATCTCAATACCATGCTCCTCTAGTTGCTCATTCGTTTCACTCTTATGCTCAGCCACGACCTTAGTGGAATGCACCTCATCAGGTGTGGAGGCCCCAGTACAACTCTCCTCCCGCTCTTTTGCCTCCACCACCTCCTCAACCTCAACCATTGCCTCCTGCTCCAGCAAGGCAACCCCAAATACCTGCTCAACTGAACCTGAACCCTAATAATAGACAGGCCCAACAATTATATACTGGAGAAACATCATGCCCGACCTATGCTGTGGAAATTCAGGAGATTAACCTATGATCTGGGTAGGTTATCCCAGATAGCCAACCTCCTCCTAAGGAGGATGAGGAAGAAAAACAGGAAAGTGAACCAAAAGCCATTCCACCCTTTCCTGAGAGACTAACTGGAACAACACAACCGACCCCAGAAGAAACCAAACTTCTGGGAGAACTGAAAAAATTATGTGTAAAGATACCACTTCTCCAAGCCATAAAATATGTGCCTATATACAACAAGATGATCAAAGAGAAGTGCTTCAAGCACCCAGGTAGGTGTAGAAGAGATGCTCCAACTATCAATGTCATAGGACAACTGTCCGACCTAATGTTGGGGTAGGTAATCTGTCCGAAATATCTAGACCCTAGAAGTCCTGTAGTCGATGTCTACATCAATGGCACCATAATCCCCCATACCCTGATTGATCTAGGGGCTGCCATTAATGTGATGACCAAGGACACTATGCTCAAGCTCAACCTTCAGGGCTCCCTAATAAAGACCACAATAGTACTGTAGCTAGCAGACCGTTCCACCGTGACCCCTAAGGGGATTGTGGAAGATGCAATGGTCTCTATTGATTCCTGGGAGTACCCTACTGATTTCCTGGTTCTCCAGCCAAAGGCAAAACTCATTGTGTATCCTCTCATCCTGGGAAGACCTTGGTTGGCTACTGTGGATGCCTACATCAGTTGTCGAGCTGGGAACATGAAAATCAAGAATGGGCATATGTCCAAATAGGTAGTCCTATATCCTCTTACCCAACCTCTGTTAGAACATGATTTACCTCTCTGGTTGGAGGAGGAAGATGATGATGAAGTCTATTCCGTGCCATTGTGTACAGTAGAAGCTACCATGTGGGGGCCACAAACTGAGGATGATCTTTTTGAAAACTTGATTCAGAATCCACTCCCAGTGTGTTGCCATTAGAAGAGCTAGTGGAAGAAACTCAAGCCAATCCTTTAGTTGAACTCTGTGTGGCTGATCTAACCTCTCTCTGAGTTAAGAATGTGGAATTCAGCCCAGAAAGAACTTTGAAGATCAACCCATCCCTATCCACCTCTCAGAAGGAAGAACTGTGTAGCTTATTGAAAAACCACTTGGATGCTTTTGCTTGGAGCTATAAGGAGATGAAGGGAGTCCACCCTTCAGTCTGTACTCATCATATTTACATTAAAGAAGATTGTAAACCAGTCAGGTAGCCTGAAAGGAGGATGAATCCAGCCCTTAAGGACATTGTCAAAGAAGAACTACAAAAGTTGCTGGATGCAGGATTCATCTACCCCATCTCTTAGAACGAATGGGTCTCTCCTTTGGTGCTAGTGCCAAAGAAAATGGGAAGTGGAGAATCTGTGTCAATTATCCGGAACTAAACAAGGCTACCAAGAAGGACCATTTCCCTTTTCCTTTCATAGATCAAGTGTTAGATGGCCTGGCAGGAAAGAAGTTCTTCTCCTTCCTAGATGGGTTTAGCGGGTACAACCAGTTCCAATTCAGCCCGAAAGACCATGATAAGACCACGTTCACTTGTCCTTGGGGTACTTTTGCATACCAGGTCCTTCCTTTTGGGTTATGCAATGCTCCCACCACTTTCTAGAGAGCAGTACTGAGGATATTTGCTGAACTGGTTCATGATTAAGTGGAAATCTATATCGATGACTTTACCCCTTATGGTTTTAAATTACAGGAAGCTTTGACTAACCTCGGAAATTTTTTAGCCAAATGCATTGAAATGAACCTGTCCCTTAGTCCTGAAAAATGTGAATTCCTGATGACTGAACGGACCATGCTAGGTTATACAATTTCTTAGCAAGGATTACAGGTGGATCCCAACAAGATTGCCATCATCCAAAGGGTCCCACCTCCTCAAAAGGTAAGAGATGTTTGGAGTTTCCTAGGCTTAGCAAGGTATTATAGAAGATTCATTAAGGATTTTAGTAAGATAGCCTCTCCATTGTTTGGTCTTTTGGGAAAAGATGTTGAGTTCATATGGACTAACAACTGTTAAGACGCTCTGGATACCTTGAAAGGTAAACCGGTAACTGGCCCAATTTTGAGAGGTCCAAACTGGGCCCTACCTTTCCACATTCATACACGTGCCTCGAACAAAGTGATCGGAGCGGCCTTAGGGAAACTTGATGAGAAGCTGCCTTATGCCATATATTTTGTAAGTAAAAACTTGTCCAATGCAGAATTAAACTACACTGTAACCAAAAAGGAGCTCCTAGCTATAGTCCATTCCCTAAATAAGTTCAGACACTACATCAATGGCTATCAAACATTCGTACACACTGACCATGTTGCAATTAGGCATTTGATGAAAAAACCAGATGTCAATGCTCGTATTATTAGATGGTTGCTTTTATTGTAGCAATTTGATTTAACCATTGTTGATAAGCTGGGTAAGGAAAATGTTGTTGCTGATTTTCTGTTTAGGTTAGATCTGCCTGCAGGTGAAGAATGAATGGTGGACGATCAAATGCTAGATGAACACCTATTTTCTATCTCAGTACTCTCTCCATGGTTTGCTGATATAGCAAATTACTTGGTTTCAACACAGTTTTCGCCACACCTGTTTTCAAAAGAGAATAGCACGATCGTAAGAAAAAGTGCCCCATTCACCTGGATTGGGGGCAATCTCTTCAAACTTGGCCTAGATTAGATTTTGAGGTGATGTGTCAGGGAGGAGGAAGTTTTTGACATTGTCCTAACCTATCGTGATGGGCCCTATGGGGGGCATTTTGTAGCAAAGAGGATTGCCTTCAAAATTCTGCAAGTAGGTTACTATTGGTCCACTCTTCATCAAGATGTCAGAAGATATATTAGTCAATGTGGTTGATGTCAAATGACGGGGAAACCTACTCCAAGGGATGAGATGCCCCTGCAACCTCAAGTGACTTTCGAGCCATTTGAGAAGTGGAGCATGGACTTTGTGGGTCCTATAAACCCTCCTTCAAAACATAAATCTTACATCATTGTGTGTACTGATTATCTGACAAAATGGGCAGAAACAAAGGCGATCAAGGTAGCAACAGAAGAAAAAGTAGCTGAGTTTTTTAGAGAAAATATCTTCTACAAGTTTGGCTATCCAAGAGAATTAGTCACAGATCAAGGGAGTCAGTTTACCTCCAATCTGATTGTAGACCTGCTCACACATCACAAAATTAAGCACAGAACTTCCACCCCTTATCATCCACAAGCAAATGGATAGGTGGAAGTCACTAATAGGGTCTTGGAAGGAATTTTGACCAAGGAAGTGATTAGTAGCAGAAAAGATTGGGTAGATCGATTGGTTGAGGCCACTTGGGCCTATAACACCACTTAGAAAACCACCACAGGGTTCACACTCTATGAGCTGGTCTATGGGAAGAAGGCTTTGCTGTCAATAGAATTTGAATATAACACATTAAGAATGGCAGCTCAGCTGGACCTAGAACTCAGCCATGCACAAAAGGAAAGGTTACTTTAGCTAAATGGATTGGATGAACAAAGATTGCAGGCCCTTCTCCACTCAGAGGTAGTCCAACTTCAAAGGAAAATATGGCATGACAGACACCTCAAAGAAAAACAATTCCAGGAAGGAGATTGGGCACTACTGTATGATTCAAGATATAAGGATTTCAAGGGCAAACTGAAGACAAGATGGCTGGGACCATACACAGTAGAAAAATGCAATGACAATGGTTTAGTTCTGATCCGGACCATCAATGAAGAAGCCATCCCCATGCTCATCAATGGGCATAGGTTGAAGTTCTACAGGAATCCCCTCTCCGAGTATGAATTCATTAAGAATCTGAGTAAAACAGTGTTGGTAGTGGAGCAGGTTTCTGCCTCCACTCCACCCACACCCTTAAAAAAAGAAAGAAAGAAAAAAAACAGAAAAAAGAGAATAAAAGATCCCTGGGTGAAAACCTCTTGGAGGCGCCTAGGGAAAGTAGTGAGGGTGAAAACTTCCTGGAGGCACCCCAGCTGTCTCATAAAACAAAAAAATAAGAAGAAAAAGATGAAAAGAAAAAGAAAGAAAAAGAGAAAAAAGGAAAAAACAGAAAAACTAACTTCTTTTGAATGCATTGCAGATTGCAGGAGGGCCACAGAAGAAAAAAGGACATGGCCAGGCTGCATACACCCTTGATAACGCATTTCTCCATCGCCATTGTCTTTTCCCAGGCCTTGGTCTCACTTGTTCTGGAAATTTTGCATCCTGTAGGAAACTCTGTGCATTCTATAGGAGGCTCCTGTAGAAACCACAGAGAGCTCAAAATCAAGTTCAGAAAAGAATTCGACGGCTAGAAATTTTTCCAGAAGGCCTGTGGACCTCCCTGCCACCATTCATCCTCCTAACTCTCTATTCCATCCTTGCACCACTACATTTCCACTTGCTTTTTCTTCCCTGCACAAAAAACACAGAAATTATGTTTCTTTTGTTTTTTTAAGAGAAAAAATGATGAATAAAACAACAAAATTCTTCACTTGTTTTTTACCCGATGCATTCCAGCTACTTTTCCTTTCCTTCAGAACCTTCCTCAACTGTCTCTTCAGTCCCTGCTCAAGCATCAGCCAGACATTTTAGAGGAAGAAGCAACTACAAAAAATCCTACAAGATTCCTATAACAACTGATCCCTTTAAAAAACAAGCTCCAGAGGCAGGGTCAGTGCAGCCAAGATGTATGCAACAAGCAAGGAGCAGTTCCTGATCGATAATCACCAGCATAAGGTAGCCAAGCCACTAGTTCAGAGGCCACGAGCACCAACAGTAGCAGCAATAAAAAAACAAAGTGCCAAAGTCTAAGCATGCAGAGCACGGTAGTGACTAACAGGTAAGTGGCTAAACCCATTCCTCTGTTGCATGAATATTATCTAGAAACTGCATGAACCATTGAGATGGTCGTGATTAAATGAAATCGGTGGCTAGTTAATTGGCCACCCTCATCCAGTTCAACCAAGCCTCATCCAATTCAAACATCGATCAAAAGGTGCAATAAGCACGTGTGGTTCGTTAAGTCGGGAAGAAAAACTCAAAATTGGTAGTGGTGGCGGCGTATAATGGGAATGATGGAAGTGATAGCAGGCAAGTGACATGAAATACCATAATGGCACTAGAGTAGGGACCAACAGTCCAAATGGGGATAACTTACCCTTCCTGCCACCTCACCTCGTCACCGTAGATCACGTCATAAGCTTAAGTACGCTGCAATAGAAGCCTCCATCACCTTTTGTTTTCATTTGCATCGATGAGTTCTCGGCTACAACAACTTACCTACCACTTGTAGAACCTCGAAATAGTCACTCTCTGCCAGTTTTCAAAACCCTTTCGCTTATCGGGCTCTATAGGAGCATTATCACACTCTACAGGAGCGAAAACAAAGTCTACAGGAGCCTTTCTATAGGAAGGCCAGAGAGCAGCTCTGCAGAGGGAAAATTTGAATTTTTTTCCAAACTTGAGCTCAAAAAAGGTAGGCTCAGAAAACCCACTCTGCATGTTATATATCTATAAAAGGTGGTGGGATTTGAAGCGAAGTACTGAGTTAAAAAAGAGAGGAAAAGTGAGAACAAGAAGTTTGCCTGTGTTTTGAAATATATATATAGTCTCTCCATTTTTACTCTCTGCACTAAAATTTTGTCTCTTTCTCCTCTGTGGTATTCTTCTGTGTAAAGAAGGGATACAACCATAGAAAATCAAGCCTATAAAAAAATTGAATTTGCATTGGGAAGTCTGTTTATTTGTGAGAAAGAAAAAAACATTGTTTTATATACTCTCTGTTTTGTCAAAATATTGATTTCCTCCAACAGCCCGAGAAGTAAAGGAAGGTTGAGAACAACGTTTGAAGGGTAGGAAAATTAAAATTTGTTAAAAAGAAGAAACACGAAAAACTCTCTCTGTTTCCAGAAAAAACCTTAGCTGTTCCTCTGTTTTCAGTTTTGAAAATTTGTTGCCTTCCTCCTCACCTAAGAACTTCCAGCAGTCACTAAACATCATGACAGGGGGTTTTATGAGAAAAGAGCCTCTGAATTCCACCAAATTGCATGAACACCCAGATGGTAGCCCTCTTTACTAGGGAAAATTGGATGCCTTTCTTTGAGAGAATTCATGGGTATGATGAGGAAGTGACAGAGGAATTTTTAATGCCTTTAAGACCCCATTGAAAGACCCATGCTACAGTCAGTTTCAGGGGCTTAACCATATAGCTTACACTAGAATTCATCAACAGAATTACAGGTCTTCCACTTGGGATCCCTTGGAGAAAAGAAGAAAAAATACTAGGATAGGTTGCTAAAAAGACCTTTTTCCAGCCCGATGAACACCCTGCAGAGGATAAGAATGGGATTAAAAGGACAAGTATACCTCATCCATGGGGTGAGGTCAGCGACTAGATCATGAAATATATCTCTTGTGAAGGAAGATACAGTATATTCTATGGTTATCATTTCAGATTACTGCATGAACTAAGATATGGAATGGACCTACCTGCATCTAGAAAACTCAGTCTGCGATATTTTCTCCTCCAATCTTTAATAGAGTGTGGCACCAAGTTGAATGCAGGGGTTCCAGACCAACAGGCCCACCATGGGCTCATTAAATTGCTAGTAGAGGATGCCCTCCACACATACACAATCCTTATAGCTTGGGAAATTTTCAAGAACATGACTAGAGAAGAGGACATACAAACTCTCACTGACAAACTTAGTCCATCTGGCAGTGAAGAGGAGGAGAAAAAAGAGGAACTTGAGAAGGAAGTCCATGAGGAAGCACAAAATATTTGATTAGAAGAAGGAAAAGAAGAAAAACAGAGAGAGGAGGAGAAACATGACACAACCATAGCTGAACCTAAAGTAGAGGAGGAGTGTGCTCTTCATCTGTCATTGATCCCATATTTAGCTCATAAAATTATTTTGCCTTACTATCATAGTACCTTTCTGACAAGTACTTCTTCCTGAAAAGCCTCTTGAATTCCTGCCATCTCAAGTCATTTATCCTGATGTCTCTAACCCTCTTAACATCTTCCCACTAGATGTCTTCTTTACCTTTCAAGCTGAAGATAGTTATTATGGCCTTCATGTCATCCGTGTAATCATGCAACTCAAATAATTTGTTCATTCAAAGTATCCAAGCCTCTGCATCTTCCTGCTTCTTCATATCTTCGCCAAAAGTAGGTGGTTTTTCTTTCTTGAACTCATTCATAAATTATCCCCTATCATTCCTCCTATAAGGATGATAGCGATGATGATCATGATGTCTATCAGAGCCAAAACATGAAATAATACATGTGTTCACCACCCCTCCTATCCAGAGTGTCCAACAACCTACCATCTCCCACTGCATCAGATCTATCCGACCTGTGTCTACCTGGATATCTACTGTCATATGCCCCATTAGTTTTATCCTCATGCCCATGGCTAATTCGAAGTTACCCTTGTCGCTGCAAGTTAGACAAACTCTGAAGAAGTATAGAATTCACCTATGTTTGCTTCTCTTGTTCCTGTATCATTCGAGCATTATCCTCGTTACAACTCCTTACCTCTTCCTCCAGACTTCTCAATGTAACTACCAAATCATAAGAGTTCCCAACACCATGTTTCTCTTCAGATTCATAGGGAGAGTACTTATAGTCAACCATCTTGCTAGCCATTTGATCTTTCTCTTCCTATAGTGCATAATATGTTAGATAAACCAAATCACAATAACCCCACATACCTCAATCTATCTCGGGGAGGATACCTTATGCAATATCACCAAATCAGCGTGACATGTATAACACAATCATAACATCGTATCAACATAAGAAAGTAAATGTATCAATGCATAAACATCATTCTAACTAGGATCCAGTCATCAATGCAAGGCCATATCAACAATGCATGTTATGACCTCATGCATGACAACAACCATTACTCCACTATATAGACTGCTACATGCAACTGAGAATATGCATAAGCGATGCCTAGCTAACTACAAATACACATAAATGCATGTAGTCGAAAATAATTGACTAGTTCTTGCAATCAACCTACAAGACTGATACATTGATTCAAAATATTCAAAATGTAACCTAACATATAAGGATGTAATTATGTGACATAAAATCAACATGTAAGTGAAAAATAACCATATACAGTTAGTCACATACTTATGTCAAATACCCTTCATGAAGTCAACATCAAATTCTCCATGATAACCATACTACAACCATAATCCAACATCAAGTAATTACAACAAGTATACAAGTGTAAGAGACACACATACAACTTACATGCATGCATGGCTAACACATTCAATCCATCTAGTCTGAGAGTTGAACCATGCTCTGATACCACTCTGTAACACCCTCCTCCCACATCCACCCAATTAACCATGCCAATCGGGGTAAACATGAGACGAGAGGCTACTATGATCATATTCAACCTCCTAGGTGACCTTAAGGAAGTGGAATCGACAATACATCACACATAGTTATCCAACATCATCAACATAACCCTCAGAAGGAAAGTTAGCCACTCATAAAACCTATCCGTGGGTACCATTGTTGTTCTAGAACTCTTAGGCCATAGCCATTCTCATTCTTTGGGCAAGGAAGCGACCAGAGACCTAAAGTCACTCTCATAGGCCTGCTTGCAAGCACATGTAGACTAAAGTTGCCAATTTTTTGCCAACAACCCTGGGATTTAAGCCATGTTTTCAAGCCCAGAGGCCAGGCCACTACCCAGAATGGAATGAAATCTCAGAATCAAGTAAAGTATAGGGAAATAATGATGCAAAAGCAATTAGTTCATCATGACCTTAACCAAACCCCTACTAGCCATGATAAACATTTCATCAAACATATTGTCAACATGTAGCCTACAGGTGTAAACAACATAATTAAGTGTAGGGATCTCATACTTAGTTGAGAATGATTATGAACCATTGTTCCCTCATGCCATTTGCTACCTTATCACTTATTAGATCATAGATACCATATCTATTCAATTACAAGTAAAAACATCTTGAGAGTCATACATTGTTGCTATCACAAAATGTACATATAACCATCATAATAGGAACATAAATACCATAAACATATCAACCATCAAAATCCATATATACATCAGTACATTTTCACATGAAAACCAAGGGAATGAATTTCTCATTAATCAATGCAATGAAGCAATCGGAGATGGGACTACCATGTTCCACCCAACCATAGAATGGCTAAGCCAAATATCTTTTCAACTGTTCACCCCTGTGCCCAAGCATGAATGTGGGATTCAAACCAAAAGAACTCAACCAGGGCATACCGAGAACAAACCACCTCACCTCATCAATAGAAACTAGGCTTTACCGTAATCCATCTCGGATCACTACGCTAATGCAAGGAACAAATCATAATAGCCCTTACCATGATCTCCATCTGATCACTAGGCCAAATAATCATGGATGCCACTAGATTTCTCCACCTACAACGTGAGAAATTTTTCTATCTCCTAGTCTCTCTACCTTTACTGCAATCCAAACCCAGATCACTAGGCTCTAAACCGAGACCCACCCTCCAGATTTTACCGCATATCCCAAACCCAAGATTACTAGGCCCAGTGGAGAGAAAACAACCTCTATGATCTACCATATATCTTATCATTCACCAACAAGGATTCCTAGGTCATCCAAGGCAAAAGAAACTTCATCTTTACCACAACCCATAGTCTAGTTTAGGGGTTACTAGGTAACGTGTTCTATCATTTCACAGATCCACCTCACTCAGCATCAAATCCATTCGACAATCCATCTCAACTAAAACATGAGAACCCCATCACACCATGGCTATTTGGAAATGGCAAGGCTAGGATGAAAAACATTGTTACACCTGGTAAAACCCATGCCATGATAGAAAAGAACCACATGCAATACCATGCATGCCAAATCTAGCAAGGAAAATATGCATGCAAGTCGATACCTTCAATGAAGCCTGCAATAACTACTTGATCCTGCCTTTCCCTGCTTGATTCTTTCTTCCTCTTGCCTTCTTTTCCTTTCTTGCTCCAATGCCAAAGTTCTCCAAGAAAAATCTAAGTATCCAAGAGTAAGAGAGAGAGGGAATAATGAGAGTGCTCCAAAATTGAACTCACAAAAGGTTACAAATTGATCTTGAGAAGCCCTTTTATGAATGAGTCCTCTATTTTCTTCATTTTCCATTATTTTCCTTCATTTTCCTCCTCACATGCAACCTGTGACCTTTCACCTCCTTTTTCTCCTAATTTCCATTATTTTCATAAATAATTGTGCTAAAAATGCTATTTTGTCTTTTAATTCCTTAGCCATCGCCTTTGCCAATTTCCTTACTCATAAATAACCAAATGAACACCCCCTAGGATGTCTTGCCCAACATTCATCTTGGAATAAGTGTCCCATTCATCTGTGGTTATTGTTTTTAACTTTTATTACATGGAATTTTCACCAAGGCTATTACATTGCCATATTATTTTTGGTAGTTCATTTTTTTATTGATATCATAGGAGGATAAAGTTCTCCATTGGCATGGGATCTTCAGAAAAACTGAAAATACTGAGCATGAATAAATAAAAAAATCTAGTGAAACCAAGTGAATTGTGAACCATGATATGTGATAAAAAATAAAGTTGTAGTACATAAACAAGTACCTCCATTCATGGAAGTTACCAAGTCACTACCTATGTTTGCAAGCTTGCTAAATTTGTTTCAATGTGTTAAAAGGGTAATGTTTATTTGTGGCTATTTTCTATTGAAAAAGCTACCAATCCACCAAATGAGACACTTGTTTGGAATCCATGTGGGGTCAGTCTGACCAACTCGTGGTGTCCGTGGAGAACACTTGTATACACAAGTGATATTCCACATTTGAAGTCCAACCATTTCTTGAATCTTAATACTTTGTTAGGACATATAGTAACAAAATTATGATATTTTATGGATTTTAATTTATGGTTGTAATGTTTCATAGTACACTTTTAGTACATGAACAACATATATGATGAAACCACTTGAATATTAATAATTTGTTAGGACAAATAGTAACAAAACTATGATCTTTTATGGATTTTAATTTATGGTTGTAATGTTTCATAGTACACTTTTGGTACATGAACAACATATTTGATGAAACCAACCTGGATTGTGCTTATGTTTTTGCTTGGATGTTGGCTTATCATCAATACTTGGTTATTTGTAATGTGATCTAGAAATGCTTGTAATGTATGTCTCTATATAGTCCATTTATGATGAAAATGAGATGCTTCATTCTGGTTATTATACTAGAGGACACTTACATACCGAGTATGTTACCGTATCAATGGCATTGTTACCTTTAAAAAGATGTAGGAAACTAGTGTCAAATGGAATTACCAACGAGAAACCCTCGGGTCTACCACAAGAATCGAATGTATAAGGGAGAGGAGCCACCGAGAAAACTCACAATATATGTGTATTTTATTTTTATTTTAACACATATCGCCGTCAAATATTCAACGACATAGATACATCATCAAATATTTGACAACTTCCAGTCTAGGTACTCATTATATATTCAACAACAAAAATGACAGACATAAGCATTGATACCTTAACTCTCCCGTCAAATAGAACTCCAGTCCGTCGCATATCTGACGCTTCACCGTTGCTTTAAAGCATTAGAGTGACAACACTTCTATCACATAATATATTTATGTTATCAATTACCTGATGCCTCAACTTGAGTTTGTTCTATCGATCAAATGAGATATCTGTCGAGTATCTAATATGTTATTGTCAACTTGAAAGCGTCAGAGTGACAACACTTCTATTGCAATATTTACTTATTTTGTTGATTACCCGACACCGAAATGTTGGTTTATTTCGTTGGAAAAATGACCTATCTATTGAATATCCGATGGGGGATTGGTGCTTGAACTGTCAAATATTTGACATTTTATCTATCGGATAGCGATAATTTGTAGTGTTGCAAAACTGACTTATAAATGTTAGTATTTTAAAGACCATTTAAGACTTTTTATGCGTCAAATAAATGACATTTGTATCATTGCATATTTGAGGGTAGCTAATCGGTCGACTATTCGATAGAATTCCAACTACCCATGTGTACTAGTGATAGATAAAAGTTATCAAGGGAGACCAGTCATACATGTGATAACAAGTGCCTGTAGCTGAGGTGATATATTATGAGAGTCACATACCGAATGCTACATACTACAAAATGATATTTCAGGGTTCACAACAATTGAGTCAATGTGAGAAGGTCACATGTCAACGTGTTACCAATAATGCACTAAACAGTACGTTAAGGGTTATATACAGTTTGCTGAGAGATAAGAGGTGTAAGTTACATGATACTATGAATTGGGAAGATGTACAATGCAAAGCGTGTCTTAATGCATTGAAACTCCACGCACATAGTTCTATTACAAAGGTCCATGATGCTTTACTAGTGTGATAAGGTGTGACTATAAGGAACCAATAAATTTGCAGGTGCATATGACGAGGACACCATTCAGAGCACACTTGGGGATGCAATAGATCAAGTGTCTATGAGCTTGCCTACTCACGAAGACATCGAGATGTTCGTAGACAAGGAAATCAAGCGACAACATCATAATGAGAAACATCATGAACAACAGCTGAAAACATCATACCAAATGCAACAAATGCAAGAGGAGGATTGCTGACAACACAGAGGCGAAACAAGGTTACAAACTCAAATAGGTCCATTGATGATGAAAGCAACTTTGGAGACTCCAGCTATGGATTGACGGCATGACAAGAAGATTGCGCAAAGGCAAAAGATGTAACAAAGAAGGAGTCGCATGTGCTGAAGCAGAAACTCTGGAAGAACATGAAGCTGCACAGACAGAAGAATGAGTTGCAACAGGATCAAGAACAATAGTGGGTGCAACGTGCGCTCATGGATGAAACTGCGCTAGTATTGGTTAAAGATCCATCCCAGTAGCTAACACGAAGCAGACATGGTGAACAGTGTGGTTGATCACATGCAAGGGATTCAGCAGCATGCATGTCCTTTTATGCATGCATGCAGTCCAACCCATTCAACACACTCACCAAGGCGAAGACAAGAAGCAAGTCCAACTGGAGCTGAACGGGTACTTTGGCAGGTTGATGCACATGACCACCAACACACACTTGAAGATTAGCACAGACACTATGCATCATTGTGCTTCCAGTTCATTCACACCCAAGAAGACCATGTGCATGATACAGGTGGATCTTCAGATACAATGGCATGGAAAAGCTCAGAAATAAAAATTCTCAGAATGAAGTCAACTTAGGACCAGAGCGTAGATCTCATCGTTCTAATTCCAATGGCGTGAATGACACTTCAATTCGAGTTCGGATGGTGAAGTTATCACAAAGAGAGGGTTGCTTTGTTTCTTAAGGGAATGAGGATTTTTCCTTTAAAAATGGGTTTTAAGCCTTAAAGGCAAAATCACAATCGGAGGGTTCATGGAGGTGGACTTAAGAAAGGCGCAGTGGAACCCCTGATCACCGATCTCCGATTAAATCAGATCGGTGACAAGAGGGAAATTGGGACAGAGGAAGGTCTTATATATATGTATCGGCACAGGTGGAGTGATCGACGATCAAACGATCGGCGGGATCGTTATCGAGACACCGGGGTGATATACGATCGGGATGTCGATGCGATCGACTGACGTCGATACCAGCGATCGACGATTGGCGGTGTATTTCCCTGGTTACATGACCTTAGAGACAGCGATACACCGATTGTGATATTGGTCCCAGACCTGATAAGAATATAACCCTGATTTGAAATTTTTTTAAAGTCCGGGTAAATGGTTTCTGGTCGGATTTTTAGTGTTTTTTAGGATTTTTAGAATCTTATCACCTCAATGATAAAGAGGCCATTTTAAGGATCGGTTGTGTCGCCAATCCTTGTACTCCATCTGCCTCTATTTTGAACCAAGACAACCTCGATTTAAATGGGATTCTATCCAAAAACCCATTATAAAAACATGATGGTTGGAAGAGCACAAGGAGAAGCATTTTGTAGCACGTTGTTTCGTTTGGCAGGAGCCAATAGTACATTTTTGTCTATTGGGACAAATTTCAGATGTTTTAGCCCCTTTTAGTGTCATGCACACTTTGATGCTGCCACTTCTCCATCTGAGTCATCCATCTCACAACCATGTTTTAGATTGGAGGTATAAGCCTCTTGTATGTAGTTGATGATTGTAAATCCTCTTTCTTTCATGCCATTTAATATAAAGGCCTCCGCATTGTTTGAGCTGGGCCTGGAGACGTAGTCTGAATTAGACGAACTCCATTATCAAGTCTTGGTGTCTTCTTTTTTGTGCCTTATATGTGTTTTCTTCTTCTTTTTCTGTGTGCACATTAAATTTCGGTGTTGAGCTGCAATTTTACATGTGATTCTTTTCATACATCTATAAGCAAAAACATCCTGAATCAAGTGGTATCAAAGCAGGGATTTTTAGATGTGAATTGCATGTTTGTATGCTAACAAGAAGCAGGCTTCAAAGAGGTGAAGGGGAACTAGAACCTTTCGATCTAGAAGCAATGTGTGCACTTCGAAGAAGAAATATAGCCAAAGATGAGGATCATATTGAAGAGGAGCACAATTTCAAAAAGACTTTCTATCCAATGGAAAAAAATATCAATTAGCTGGTTTTAAGACTAGAAAAAGTAGAGGAGAGAAATCCAGAAGGACAAGGTTCAACACATGGGAATGGTGGAGAAGAACCCCCTCCTTCTCCTTCTGGGAGTGAAGGCTCTCCTTCCTCTCACCACCATAATCAGAGAAATCCAAAGGATGCATCTAAGAAACATTTTTTTAAATTAGATGTTAAGTTTGATCTTCCTATGTTTAATGGTGAAAGTAATGCAGAAAAGCTTAACAATTGGATTAGGCAGATTGAGGTTTATTGAAGGATTCAACAAATCGTAGAGGATGAGGCGAAGATCCAGCTAGCCTCTCTATGACTGAGCAACGCATCTCTCCTTTGGTGGGAGAGAAAATTGCAGAGCAATAAGAATGTGGGTAAACTCTTTTCCTCATGGCCTGATATTATTTCTACATTAAAGGAACAATTTTATCCCTTAGGATACAAGCAGAAAGCTTTGATGAATTGGCAATATTTAAGGCAAGGCAAAGGGCAGGATGTTCAGAGTTTTAAAGAAGAATTTAGGAAGCAAGCACTGAATTTGGGTATTGCACTTGATGCACCTGAAGTTGTAACTAAGTATATTGGCTCACTGCATAGTTATATCAGGCATTCATTATTATTGTTTGAACCAATCATTGTTGATTCAACCAACGTAAAAGCAATTCATATTGAGAATAGGGGCAAGAATGAAAGAGATGATCAGTCAAGAAAGCCACCGTTCAAACCTCCTAATGGAAAATCCAAAGCGAAATGGAAAGGGAAGGAGAAGAAAACAACAACAGCCAAAGAAGGAGAGCAACCTTATTGAAATCACTGCAAAAAGGAAGGCCAGGATGGCGATCACTGTTGGAAGAAACACCGAGAAAAGCATCCAAAGAAGTATGGAGGAAAAGGGAAGTAGAAAATAGTGCCAGTGGCATAGCAAGACCTTGGATCAGATTTGGGAGATGAAGCGCTGATCATAGCAGTAGGAACAAAAGGTGCTCTTACGCCTCCTGTTAATTCCAAATTGCATGAAGGCACCAGTTCTGTAGATGAGTCCCTTTCAAATGACCGAAAAAGAATTGAATTATAGCATATTAGAGTTGTAGTAAATCATACCAAAGTTGAAACTCTGTTTGATATTGGGTCCCAAGCAAAATTAATTGCAAAATCCCTAGTAAAGAAGCTTAGCTTAGAGACAAAACCACACTCGAAACCTGACCCACTAGGATGGATACATGATAAAGTGAAATTGAATGTAACCCAGAAGTGAAATGTCAAATTTGTGATTACATCTAAGCTAGTAGACAAAGTAGAGTTGGATGTAATACCATTGGATATCTGTGGCATGGTGATAGGGAGCCCATACTAGTATGATGGAAAGGTAGTCTTTTTTCTGTTATAAGAACAAATATCAAATCAGCAAGGATGGGGTAGAGTATATAGTGAGGGCTCACCAAAATAAAATTAATGCCAGCCTTGTAAGCATTGGAGAAACGAAAATACTAGTGAATTCCAGTAAAGGATGCATGGTTATGGTTGTGAGGGAGAAAGAGGCAGAATTTGTAATGCGTTCCAGGGCTGCGATTGGGAGCATAAACAAGAATTAACTGAATTGAAATCTAATTATGATGAGCTGTTTCAAGAGCCGAAGGGATTACCTCCGAAGAGGGAAATCCAACATGAAATCCATCTGCAGTAGGATGCACCTTTGCCAAATATTGGCATGTACATGATGTCAGCAATTGATATAGAAGAAATCAAGCGACAAGTGCAGGAATTGTTGGACCAAGGCGTCATCAGGCTGAGCACCTCTCTATGTGGTTCGTCGATTATTTTAGTGCCAAAGAAATATGGCACCTGGAGGATGTGCGTGGACTACCGCGTGCTCAACAAGATCACGGTGAAAAATCACTATCCCCTTCCACGCATATATGATTTATTAGACCAATTAAAAAGTGTTGTTTATTTCACAAAGTTAGATTTGCACAATGGCTATCACCAGGTCAGAATTGCAGAGTAGGATGTGTGGAAAACTGCCTTCAAGACCAAGTAGGGGCTGTTCGAATGGATGGTGATGCCATTCAAGATTTGCAATGCTCCAACCACCTTTATGCGGGTTATGAATGATATATTTCTACCTTTCATTGATAATTTTGTTCTTGTATATTTAGATGATATACTGGTATTTAGTAAGAGTTGGCTTGAACATGTGAGTCATGTAAAGAAAGTGCTTGATGTGCTGAAGAAAGAAAAACTCTTTGTAAAATTGTCAAAGTTTGAGTTCGGGAAAAACTCTTTGGGTTACCTAGGTCATATTGTTGGTCATGGTCAGTTAAAAATTGATCCCTTTAAAGTTGAAGCAATTGTAAATTGGCCTAAGCCTACTAGTGTAACTGAATTGTAGCTTTCTAGGTGCAGTCCAGTATTGGAGGAGATTTATTGCTAATTTCTCTATTATTGCAGCACCTTCGCACACATTGACAGGTGTGAAATAGGTCTTCCAATGGGGAGGAAGACATTAGAAGTCCTTCGAGACATTGAAGGAAAATATCAGCACTACACCAATCTTAGCCTTACCCGATCTCCAACATCCATTCGAGATCAAAACCGATGCCATCGGTTATGCCATGGGAGCTATACTAATGCAGCAAAAGAAGCCAATTTGTTACCATTCTGAGAAGTTTTCTCAAGTTGTGATAAACTATCCCACCTACGACAAGGAACTTTATGCCTTGTTGCAGAGTGTGAAAAAGTGGAAACACTACTCGATCGGCAAGGAGACCATCATCCATATAGATCATCAACCCTTGTAGTACCTTCAGTCACAAACCAAGTTGCAGAAATCTCATCATTTCAAGTGGATGGGCTTTCTTCAACAATTTCATCTGGTAATAAAGTATAAGAAAGGCACTAGCAATAAAGTGGCCGATATGCTATCTCGCCCTCCTATTTCTGCTTCGGTTATTTTGCATAATGATTCGTTATCTTTTGAGAGTTATGCTAAACAATATGCCAACGATGATTACTTTAAGGAGATTTATGCAAAACTAACCCATGGTTCACAGGTGGACAACTATCACTTGCAGGGGAAATTGTTGTATCACCTTGGTAAATTGTGTATTGCCATAGGGGAAAGAGTACATGTAATTCGAAGGGCCCACACCTCTCTTGTGTCTAGACACTTTGGTGTTGAAAGGACTTTATGTCATGTACAAAGATTTTGTTTTTGGCCTCATATGGAAAACATTGTGACTCGCTATGTAAAGGGTTGTGTGATGTGTTCTGTTTCAAAGCCCTCTAATCGAAAACTCGAGCTCTACACACCACTCCCTATTCCGAGTCGTCCATGGGAAAGTGTGTCAATGGAATTTGTAGGAGGCTTACCTTTATCTAGGAAGAGTCACGTCTATTTGTATGTCATCGTTGACCGTTTTTAGCAAGATATGTATTCTTATGCCCTGTAAAAAGCAGATTACTGCAGAGCAAAGTTCTTCTCTTTTCTTTCAGCATGTTTGGGTCCACTTTGGATTACCCACATTAATTGTATCGAATCGAGACTTCGCTTTCTTGGAGAGTTTTGGACTAGCTTGTGGAGGATGATGGACACCAAATTGAAAAGAAGCACGACATTCCATTCGTAGACCGACGAACAGACAAAGGTTGTAAATTGTACCATGGTACACTTATTACGAGGCTATTGTAGGAAACATCCTGAGCTGTGGGATGAACATCTCCCATATGTACAACATCCCTACAACCGAACAGTGCATTCATCTACGTAACGTTCACCATTCAAGACGTGTTTTGGTTACCTACCAAAGGACCCTTTTGATATGGTCTTTGGAAGGGAAGATGGCTCCAGTGGACGTAATGATAGAGACAAAGCTCAATAGTTCATTCAACGAATCCAATTGATTCACCAAGTAGTGCAAGAGCACTTGGAGAAAAGACAAGTCTGTTATAAGGCACGACATGATAAACACCAAGTCGACCATCAATTCCAACTGGGCGAAAAAGTGTGCTTCGACATCAGAGGAAAGACAGGATGAAGGGAGAAGGAAAGAAATTACAACCAATCCGGTATGGACCATTCACCATTTTGGAGAAGATTAGGAACAATGCCTTTCATCTTTACTTGAAAGTGTATATGCAAATGTACTCAGTAGTGAATGTGGAGAAGCTAAATCTGTATGAACCACCTTTGATCATGGACAATAATGAGGTGGGCACAGTTCCTACAATCGATGATTTTGCACCAGAATATCTCGATGAGTTGCTCGAAGACATCATCCTCGACAGAAGAACCAGGAATTCATGGTGAGGAGATGTAGAATACCTTCGAGTTGGTTTCAAGGGAATGCACCCCAGCAAGGCCAGATGGCTGGAGAAAGAGAAAGTGAGGGAACAATTCCCTCACTTTCCAATTGACTAATGAAAAGCTTTTGGTGGTCCAAAAGCTCATTAGTGGGCAGGATTGATCCAGGTGGATCTTTAGTTACAATGGCATGGAAAATCTTAGAAATCAAAATGCTTAGAATGAAGTCAACTCAGGACCAGAGCGTAGATCTTGTCATGATGAAGAAAAAAAAACTCTTTGTAAAATTGTCAAAGTGTGAGTTTGGGAAAAAATCTTTGGGTTACCTATGTCATATTGTTGGTCATGGTTAGTTAAAAATTGATCCCTCTTAAGTTGAAGGAATTTTAAATTGGCCTAAACCTACTAGTGTAACAAAAGTCCATAGCTTTCTAGGTGCAGTCCAGTATTGGAGGAAATTTATTGCTAATTTCTGTATTATTGCAACAACTTTGCACACATTGACAAGTGTGAAATAGGTCTTCCAATGGGGAGGAAGACAGCAGAAGTCTTTTGAGACATTGAAGGAAAAGATCAGCACTGTGCCAGTCTTAGCCTTACCCAATCTCCAACAGCCATTTGAGATTGAAACTGATGCCAACAATTATGCCATGGGAGTTGTACTGATGCAACAAAAGAAGCCAATTTGTTACCGTTCTGAGAATTTTTCTCAAGTTGTGATAAACTATCCTACCTATGACAAGGAACTTTATGCCTTGGTGTAGAGTGTGAAAAAGTGGAAACACTACCTGATCTGCAAGGAGACCATCATCCATACAGATCATTAGCCCTTGTAGTACCTTTAGTCACAAACCAAGTTGTAGCAATCTCTTCATTTTATGTGGATGGGCTTTCTTCAACAGTTTCATCTGGTAATAAAGTATAGGAAGGGCACTAGCAATAAAGTGGCCGATATGCTATCTCGCCCTCTTTTTTCTACTTCTGTTATTTTGCATAATGCTTCGTTATCTTTTGAGAGTTATGCTAAACAATATGCTAATGATGATGACTTTAAGGAGATTTATGCAAAACTAACCCATGGTTCATAGGCGTACAACTATCACTTGCGTGGGAAATTGTTGTATCACCTTGGTAAATCATGTATTCCCACAGGGGAAAGAGTACATGTAATTCGAGAGGCCCACACCTCTCTTGTGTCTGGACACTTTGGTGTCGAAAAGACTTTATGTCATGTACAGATATTTTGTTTTTGGCCTCATCTAAAAAAAATTGTGACTCGCTATGTAAAGGGTTGTGTGATGTGTTCTATTTCAAAGCCCTCTAATAGAAAACTCGGGCTCTATAGACCACCTCCTATTCCAAGTCATCCATGGGAAAGTGTGTCAATGGAATTTGCAGGAGGTTTACCTTTGTCTAGTAAGAGTCATGACTATTTATATGTCGTCGTTGACCGTTTTAGCAAGATGTGTATTCTTATTCCTTGTAAAAAGCAGATTACTGCAGAGCACACTACTTCTCTTTTCTTTCAGCATGTTTGGGTCCACTTTGGATTACCCACATCAATTGTGTTAGATCGGGACTCTCACTTTCTTGGAGAGTTTTAGACTAGCTTGTGGAGGATGATGGACACCAAATTGAAAAGAAGCACGTCATTCCATCAGCAGATCGACGGACAAACAGAGGGTGTAAACCGTACCGTGGTACACTTATTACAAGGCTATTGTGGGAAACATCCCAAGCTGTGGGATGAACATCTCCCATATGTAAAACATTCCTATAACCGAGCAGTGCATTCATCTACGCAGCATTCACCATTCGAGATGTGTTTTGGTTACCTACCAAAGGACCCTTTTGATATGGTCTTTGGAAGGGAAGATGGCTCCAGTGGATGTAATGATAGGGACAAAGCTTAGCAGTTCATTTAGCGAATCCAATTGATTCACCAAGCAGTGCAAGAGTAGCTGGAGAAAATTCAAGCCGGTTAAAAGGCTCAACATGGTAAACACCGAGTTGACCATCAATTCGAACTAGGCGACAAAGTGTGGTTCCACATTAGGAAAGACAGGATGAAGGGAGAAGGAAAGAAATTGTGACCAATCCAATATGGACCATTCACCATTTTGGAGAATATTGGGAACAATGTCTTTCATCTTGACTTGCCATTCTATATGCAAATGTACTCAGTAGTGAATGTGGAGAACCTAAAGCTGTATGAACCACCTTTGATCATGGACACTGATGAGGTGGGCACAATTCCTACACTCGAGGATTTTGCACCAGAATATCTTGATGAGTTGCCCAAAAAACTCATCCTTGACAGAATAACCAAGACTTCATAGCGAGGAGATGTAGTATACCTTCGAGTTGGTTTCAAGGGAATACACCCTAGCAAGGCCAGATGGCTGGAGAAAGAGAAAGTGGGGAACAATTCCCTCACTTGCCAATTGACTAATGAAAAGCTTTTGGCCATCCAAAAGCTCCTCAGTGGGGAGGATTATCCAGGTGGATCTTCAGATACAATGACATGGAAAAGCTTAGAAATCAAAATGCTCAGAATGAAGTCAACTCATGACCAGAGCGTAGATCTCGTCATGCTGAAGAAAGAAGAACTCTTCGTAAAATTGTCATAGTGTGAGTTCGGGAAAACCTCTCTGGGTTACCTAGGTCATATTGTTGGTCATGGTTAGTTAAAAATTGATCCCTCTAAAGTTGAAGCAATTGTAAATTGGACTAAGCATACAAGTGTAACCGAAGTCCGTAACTTTCTAGGTTCAGTCCAGTATTGGAGGAGATTTATTGCTAATTTCTTTGTTATTGCAACACCTTTCCACACATTGACAAGTGTGAAACAAGTCTTCCAATGGGGAGGAAGATAGTAGAAGTACTTCGAGACATTGAAGGAAAATATCAGCACCACACCAGTCTTAGCCTTACCTGATCTCCAATAGCCATTCGAGATCAAAACCAATGCCAACGGTTATGCCATGGGAGCTGTAATGATGCAACAAAAGACACCAATTTGTTACCATTCTGAGAATTTTTCTCAAGCCGTGATAAACTATCCCACCTACGACAAGGAACTTTATTCTTTGGTGCAGAGTGTGAAAAAGTGGAAACACTACCTGATCAGCAAGGAGACCATCATCCATACAGATCATCAGCCCTTGTAGTACCTTTAGTCAAAAACCACAACAATCTCGTCATTTTAGGTGGATGGGCTTTCTTCAACAGTTTCATCTGGTAGTAAAGTATAAGAAGGGCACTAGCAATAAAGTCGGTGATATGCTATCTCGCCCTCCTATTTCTGCATCTGTTATTTTGCATAATGATTTGTTATCTTTTGAGAGGTATTTTGAACAATATGCTAATGATGATGACTTTAACGAGATTTATGCAAAACTAACCCATGGTTCACAGGTTGACAACTATCACTTGCAGGGGAAATTGTTATATCACCTTAGTAAATTGTGTATTCCCACAAGGGAAAGAGTACATGTAATTCGAGAGGCCCACACCTCTCTTGTGTCTGGACACTTTGGTGTCAAAAAGACTTTATGTCATGTACAAATATTTTGTTTTTGGCCTCATATGAAAAACATTGTGACTCGCTATGTAAAGGGTTGTGTGATGTGTTTTGCTTCAAAGCTGTCTAATAGAAAACTCGGGCTCTACACACCACTCTCTATTCTGAGTCATCCATGCGAAAGTGTGTCAATGGAATTTGTAGGAGGTTTACCTTTGTCTAGGAAGAGTCACGACAATTTATATGTCATCGTTGACCGTTTTAGCAAGATGTGTATTTTGATGCCTTGTAAAAAGCAAATTACTGTGGAGCAGACTGCTTCTCTTTTCTTTCAGCATGTTTGGGTCCACTTTGGATTACCCACATCAATTGTGTCAGATCGGGACTCTCACTTTCTTGGAGAGTTTTGGACTAGCTTGTGGAGGATGATGGACACCAAATTGAAAAGAAGCATGACATTCCATCCACAGACCAACGGATAGACAAAGGTTGTAAACCGTACCATGGTACATTTATTACGAGGCTATTGTGGGAAACATACCAAGCTGTGGGATGAACATCTCCCATATATACAACATTCCTACAATCGAGCAGTGCATTCTTCTATGCAGCGTTCACCATTCGAGACGTGTTTTTGTTACCTACCAAAGGACCCTTTTGATATGGTCTTTGGAAGGGAAGATGGCTCCAGTGGACGTAATGATAGGGACAAAGCTTAGCAGTTCATTCAACGAATCCAATTGATTCACCAATCAGTGCAAGAGAAGTTGGAGAAAAGTCAAGCTCGTTACAAGGCTTGACATGATAAACACTGAGTCGGCCATCAATTCCAAGGGGGCGACAAAGTGTGGTTCCACATCAGGAAAGATAGGATGAAGGGAGAAGGAAAGAAATTATGACAAATCTGGTATGGACCATTCACCATTTTGGAGAAGATTGGGAACAATGCCTTTCATCTTGACTTGCTAGTATATATGTAGATGTACTTAGTAGTGAATGTGGAGAACCTAAAGCTGTATTAACCACCTTTGATCATGGACACTGATGAGGTGAGCACAATTCCTACAGTAGATGATTTTGTGCCAGAATATCTCGATGAGTTTCCTAAAGACATCATCCTCGATAGAAGAACTAGGACTTCACAGTGAGGATATGTACAATAGCTTTGAGTTGGTTTCAAGGGAATGCACCCCAGCAAGTCCAGATGGCTGGAGAAAGAGAAAGTGAGGGAACAATTCCGTCACTTTCCAATTGACTAATGAAAATATTTTTGCACTCCAAAAGCTCCTCAGTTAGGAGGACTGATCCAGGTGGATCTTCAGATACAATGGCATGGAAAAGCTCAGAAATCAAAATGCTCAGAACGAAGTCAACTTAGGACCAGAGCATAGATATCGTCATGCTAAAGAAAGAAAAACTCTTTGTAAAATTGTCAAAGTGTGAGTTCGGGAAAACCTATTTGGGTTACCTAGGTCATACTGTTGGTCATGGTCAGTTAAAAATTGATCCCTCTAAAGTTGAAGCAATTGTAAATTGGCCTAAGCCTACTAGTGTAACCGAAGTCTGTAGCTTTCTAGGTGCAGTCCAATATTGGAGGAGATTTATTGCTAATTTCTCTATTATTACAACACCTTTGCACACATTGACAAGTGTGAAACAAGTCTTCCAATGGGGAGGAAGACAACAGAAGTCCTTCGAGACATTGAAGGAAAAGATCAACACCACACCAATCTTAGCCTTACCCAATCTACAACATCCATTCGAGATTGAAACTGATGCTAGCAGTTATGCCATGGGAGCTATACTGATGCAGCAAAAGAAGCCAATTTGTTACCATTCTGAGAAGTTTTCTCAAGCTGTGATAAATTATCCCACCTATGATAAGGAACTTTATGCCTTGGTGCAGAGTGTGAAAAAGTGGAAACACTACCTGATAGGCAAGGAGACGATATTTCATACAGATCATCAGTCCTTGTAGTACCTTCAGTCACAAACCAAGTTGCAACAATCTTGTCATTTAAGGTGGATGGGATTTCTTCAACAGTTTCATCTGGTAATAAAGTATAAGAAGGGGACTAGCAATAAAGTGGTTGATATGCTATCTCACCCTCCTATTTCTACTTCTGTTGTTTTGCATAATGATTCGTTATCTTTTGAGAGTTATGTTGCACAATATGCTAATGATGATGACCTTAAGGAGATTTATGCAAAACTAAGCCATGGTTCACAGGTGGACAACTATCACTTGCGGGGGAAATTGTTGTATCACATTGATAAATTGTGTATTCCCACAAGGGAAAGAGTACATGTAATTCAAGAGGCCCACACCTCTCTTGTGTCTGGACACTTTGGTGTCGAAAAGACTTTATGTCATGTATTTTTTGTTTGGCCTCATATGAAAAACATTGTGACTCACTATGTAAAGGGTTGTGTGATGTGTTCTGTTTCAGAGCCCTCTAATAGAAAACTCAGGCTCTACACACCACTCCTTATTCTGAGTCGTCCATGGGAAAGTGTGTCAATGGAATTTGTAGGACATTTACCTTTTTCTAGGAAGAGTCATGAATATTTGTATGTCATCATTGACCATTTTAGCAAGATGTGTATTCTTATGCCTTGTAAAAAGTAGATTACTACAGAGTAGACAGCTTCTCTTTTCTTTCAGCATGTTTGGGTCCACTTTGGATTACCCACATCAATTGTGTCGGATCGGGACTCTCACTTTCTTGGAGAGTTTTGGACCAGCTTGTGGGGGATGATGGACACCAAATTGAAAAGAAGCACGACATTCCATCTGCAGACCGACAGACAAACAGAGGTTGTAAACCATACTGTGGTACACTTATTACGAGGTTGTTGTGGGAAACATCCCAAGCTGTGAGATGAACATCTCCCATATATACAACATTCCTACAACCAAGCAATGCATTCATCTACACACCATTCACCATTCGAGACATGTTTTGGTTACCTACCAAAGGACCCTTTTGTTATGGTCTTTGGAAGGGAAGATGGCTCCAGCGGACGTAATGATAGGGACAAAGCTCAGCAATTCATTCAACGAATCCAATTGATTCACCAAACAGTGCAAGAGCAGTTGGAGAAAAGTCAAGCCCGTTACAAGACTCGGAATGATAAACAATGAGTCGACCATAAATTCCAAGTGGGTGACAAAGTGTGGTTCCACATCAGGAAACACAGGATGAAGGGAGAAGGAAAGAAATTACGACCAATCCAATATAGACCATTCACCATTTTGGAGAAGATTGGGAACAATGCCTTTCATATTGACTTGCCAGTGTATATGTAGATGTATTAAGTAGTGCATGTGGAGAACCTAAAGCTATATGAACCACCTTTGATCATGGACACTGATGAGGTGGGAACAGTTTCTACACTCGATGATTTTGCACCAGAATATCTCGATGAGTTTCTCGAAGACATCATCCTCAAAAGAAGAACCAGGAATTCACGGTGAGGAGATGTAGAATACCTTCGAGTTGGTTTCAAGGGAATGAACCCCAACAAGACCAAATGGCTGGAGAAAGAGAAAGTGAGGGAACAATTCCCTCAGTTGCCAATTGACGAATGAAAATATTTTGGCGGTCTAAAAGCTCTTTAGTGGGGAGGATTGATCCAGGTGGATCTTCAGATACAATGGCATGGAAAATCTCAAGAATCAAAATTCTCATAATGAAGTCAACTCAAGACCAGAGAGTAGATCTCGTCATGCTGAAGAAAGAAAATCTCTTTGTAAAATTGTCAAAGTGTGAGTTCGGGAAAAACTCTTTGGGTTACCTAGGTCATATTGCTAGTCATGGTAAATTAAAAATTGATCCCTCTAAAGTTGAAGCAATTGTAAATTGGCCTAAGCCTACTAGTGTAACCGAAGTCTGTAGCTTTCTAGGTGTAGTCCACTATTGGAGGAGATTTATTGCTAATTTCTCCATTATTGCAGCACCTTTGCTCACATTGACAAGTGTGAAAAAAGTCTTCCATTGGGGAGGAAGACAATAGAATTCCTTCAAGACATTGAAGGAAAATATCAGCACCGTGCCAGTCTTAGCCTTACCCGATCTCCAATAGCCATTCGAGATCGAAACCGATGCCAGCATCTATGCCATGGGAGTTGTAATGATGCAGAAAAAGAAGCCAATTTGTTACAATTCTGAGAAGTTTTCTCAAGCTGCGATAAACTATCCCACCTACGACAAGGAACTTTATGCCATGGTGCATAGTGTGAAAAAGTGGAAACACTACCTGATCGGCAAGGACACCATCATCCATATAGACATCAGCCCTTGCAGTACCTTCAATCACAAACCAAGTTGCAACAATCTTGTCATTTTAGGTGGATGGGCTTTCTTCAAGAGTTTCATCTGGTAATAAAGTATAAGAAGGGCACTAGCAATAAAGTGTCTGATATGCTATCTCGCCCTCCTATTTCTACTTCTATTATTTTGGATAATGCTTCGTTATCTTTTGAGAGTTATGCTGAACAATATGCTAACGATGATGACTTTAAGGAGATTTATGAAAAACTAACCCATGATTCACAGGTGGAAAGCTATCACTTGTCGGGGAAATTGTTGTATCACCTTAGTAAATTGTGTATTCCCATAGGGGAAAGAGTACATGTAATTCAAGAGGCCCACACCTCTCTTGTGTTTGAAAACTTTGGTGTCGAAAATACTTTATGTCATGTACAAAGATTTTGTTTTTTTCCTCATATGAAAAACATTGTGACTCGCTATGTAAAGGGTTGTATGATGTGTTATGTTTCAAAGCCCTCTAATAGAAAACTTGGGCTCTACTAACCACTCCCTATTCCGAGTCGTCCATGGGAAAGTGTGTCAATGGACTTTGTAAGAGGTTTACCTTTGTCTAGGAAGAGTCACGACTATTTGTATGTCGTCATTGACCGTTTTAGCAAGATGTGTATTCTTGTGCCTTGTAAAAAGCAAATCAATGCAGAGTAGACTGCTTCTCTTTTCTTTCAGTATGTTTGGGTCCACCTTGGATTACCCACATCAATTGTGTTAAATAGAGACTCTCGCTTTCTTGGAGAGTTTTGGACCAACTTTTGAAGGATGATGGACACCAAATTGAAAAGAAGCACGGCATTCCATCTGCAGACCAATGGAAAAATAGAGGTTGTAAACCGTACCGTGGTACACTTATTATGAGGCTATTGTGGGAAACATCCCAAGCTGTGGGATTAACATCTCCCATATGTACAACATTCCATCAACTGAGCAGTGCATTCATCTACGCAACGTTCACCATTCGAGATGTGTTTTGGTTACCTACCAAGGGACCCTTTTGATATGGTCTTTGGAAGGGAAGATGGCTCCAGTGGATGTAACGATAGGGACAAAGCTCAGGAGTTCATTCAACGAATCCAATTGATTCACCAAGCAGTGCAAGAGAAATTGGAGAAAATTCAAGCCCGTTATAAGGCTCGACATAATAAACACCGATTCGACCATCAATTCTAAGTGGGCGACAAAGTGTGGTTCCACATTAGGAAAGACAAGATGAAGGGAGAAGGAAAGAAATTGCAACCAATCTGGTATGGACCATTCACCATTTTGGAGAAGATTGGGAACAATGCCTTTCGTCTTGACTTTCTAAAGTATATGCAGATGTACTTAGTAGTGAATGTGGAGAACCTAAAGCTGTATGAACCACCTTTGATCATGGACATTTATGAGGTGGGCACAGTTCCTACACTCAATGATTTTGCACCAGAATATCTCGATGAATTGCCCGAAGACATCATCCTCGATAGAAGAACCAGGAATTCACGATGAGGAGATGTAGAATACCTTTGAGTTGGTTTCAAGGGAATGCACCCCAGCAAGGCTAGATGGCTGGAGAAAGAGAAAGTGAGGGAAAAATTCCCTGACTTGCCAATTGACTAATGAAAAGCTTTTGGTGATCCAAAAGCTCCTTAGTGGGGAGAATAGATCCAGGTGTATCTTTAGATACAATGGCATGGAAAAGCTCAAAAATAAAAATGCTCAGAATGAAGTCAACTCAAGACTAGAGCATAGATCTCGTCGTCCTGATTCCAACGGTGTGAACGACACTTCAATCCGAGTTTGGATGGTGAAGTTATCATGAAGAGAGGGTTGCTTTGTTTCTTAAGGAAAGGGGGATTTTCCCTTTAAAAATGGGTTTTAAGCCTTAAAGGAAAAATCGCAATCAGAGGGTTCATGGAGGCGGACTTAAGAAAGGCATAGTGGAACCCCTAATCACCGATCTCTGATTAAATCAGATTGGTGATCGGAGAGCAATCGGGTCGGAGGAAGGTATTATATATATGTATCGGTGCAGGCAGAGCAATCGGCGATAAAATGATCGACGGGATTGTTATCAGTGCAACGGGGCGATATATGAGTGTGATGCCGATGCGATTGGTTAACACCGATATCAGAAATCAGCGATCGGCGGTCAGCATTTCCCCAGTTACAGGACCTTAGAGACAACGATATGCCAGTTGCGATATCAAGCCCAGACCTAATAAGAATATAAGCCCAATTTGATAAATTTTTAAAGTCTAGGTAAATGGTTTTTGGTTGTATTTTTAGTGTTTTTTGGGATTTTTAGAGTCTTATCGCCTCAATGATAAATAGGCCATTTTGAGGGTCGGTTGTGCTGTTGATCCTTCTACCCCCCCTGCCTCTATTTTGAACCAAGACAACCCTGATTTAAATGGGATTTTGTCCAAAAACCAATTATAAAAACATGATGGTTGGAAGAGCACGAGGAGAAGAATTTTCAGCACGCTGTTTCATTTGGTAGGAGGCTGATAGTACATTTTTGTCTGTTGGGACAAGTTTAAGATGTTTCAACCCCTTTTAGTGCCATGGACACTTTGATGTTGTCACTTCTCCATTTGAGGCATCCATCTCATAGCCATCTTTTAGATTGGAGGTATAAGCCTCTTGTATGCAGTTGATGATTGTAAATTCGCTTCTTTCATTCCATTTAATATAAAGGCCTCCCCATTGTTTGAATTGGGCCTGGAGATGTAGTTCGAATTGGACGAACTCCGTTATCAAGTCTTGGTGTCTTATTTTTTGTGCCTTATATTGGTTTTCTTATTCTTTTTTTGTGTGCACATTAAATTTCGGTTTTGAGCTACAATTTTAAATGTGATTCTTTTCATACATCTATAAGCAAAAACATGCTAGATCAATGCATGTTTGCAAACAAGTTGGATGAAAGGGCCAAACCAATGCATCGGTTGCTACGAAAGCAAGAGTTCACTTTAGCAAGATGTCACCATGAGGTGCATGCACACCATCACAGACGGCCAAGCTTAGCATCAGCTCACCAGTTTCACCATCACAAGCATGTCAAAGAGTTGGTCTCACCACAGTAGACCGAGTGTTAGTGATGTCTTGCAAGGCTTTCTCAAGCCATGTTGTCTCACATGAGTACATGTGCATTGTAATGTTGAGTCATGTCAAGTGTAAGTCAAGTGTCAACACTTGGATGTAACAGTCATATAGTAGGTGAAGAGTCATGAGGGTGGTTGAACTGTCACAAAGGGGAATGTCAAGGGTCACCCCACCCTTTGCTATAAATAGTCCCTCTAACTCATTGTATGGGATTTTTGGTCAGCCAAGCTTCTACTAAGACTATTTTGAAGAAGGCTTAGACAATATTGTAATGCGCCTTGGCTTCTCCAGTGCACAGAGATGGTACATCTCTTTGGAGGAGCAGGTGGATGTGGCTGTAATGTTCCATTGTTGGGGCTAGCAGGTTTACATGGATGTATTGTATGGTTGTGACTTACACTTATTTATATAACAATATCTAGCACATTTTCATGCATATGTTGTTATTGTAGTTGGACTACTCTGGTTTTTTTAATGATATGTGTTGTTTAACTTATGTACTTGTGTATGAACTGATTCCCATGCAATTATATCAATCTTGTTGTTAATGTGTTGCATATGTTGTTAATGTTGTCATCGTCCGTGTCAATTGCTCTGTCAAACATCAAATTGACCTTTCACTTGAACCTTGCTATAACAACCATCACACTCATCTCAAACTGATCTATGAGTGTTGTATGTGTTATCTTACCTTGTATGATGTGACTGCTACATCTGAGTGGACTTCTCTGCTGAAATCCATGCATGTCTTTTGTGTTGTGTGTTCCTAGCCAAATTGGAACTCACCTTCACCTCCTTCCCCTTTCGAAGTGTTGGAACCTCTCATACACCTTCCTTGACTCACTGCATTACCTTACAACCCACGGCTAGGACTCCTACACAAAACAGTCTGAGGTCTAATTGGGACTTCTTACCAGGAATATCCCCTTAACATGTTGGCGGATCCAGCACCGTCAACAAATTCATAAAATGGAGTCCTTGTAAGAGAAGTCATTGTGAGATGTCACTTATTGTTGCAAGTGATAGTTTAGTTTTATACTCATCTGATTTCTAAAATTTCAACTCAATTGACTTAGCCAATGAGATCTTACAAGAGATATTCCACTCTCATAGGTTGTAATTGGAATGGTGATCAATTTGCAACATTGTAAATACTTGTCAGGTTATATAGGTTTACAATTTGTCGATCCCAAGAGTTGGTCCTTGCAAGGAATGTAACTCTTATCTTCACTCGAGTGAACAAGATAGAAAATTCATAAAATGATTGTGACTTGTGAGGTTGCTGCCAATTGCCATTTTACACTGAGTGCATTGGTTAAGCAAACAAGTTGAATTTTTTTGAAACTATAAGTATGCAATAGTTTTTATTGAATTGCATGGAGAATATAAGCAATGCATTTATTAAATGTGATTAAAAAAGCATAGATGATGAATTGAAACAGTGGAAATGGGCTTTGTGAGAGTCATGTTTTTTCAAACTATTTTTGTTCCATGCAAACACTTGGGAAATATCGAGTTGTATGGAAAGCTACATTTTCAAATGAATAACGTAGAAATTATGACCATAGATTAACCTGGTAATGCAATATAACTAAAGCAAAATACTTTAATCTACTTATACAGTCAATTAGCGGAAGCTTAAAATATTTGAGCAAGATCAAGCAAAACACATATAACGAGAGAAGAAGAATCAATACACATGAAACACAAAAAATAATTAGGGGAAAGCCCCAACTAAAAACCCCACTATCTGTATTATCATATAAGGTGGAAATACATCAAGATTACACAAAGCCTTAGCTCTCACAACTATCCATCTCTCAGTACAATCCTCCTGGATGCTCACAGGAAAACAAGGCTTCTCACAAACCTTCTCCTTTGTCGTCCAAGCTTCCTATTTCCTTGTGCAATTTCTCTTAGATGATCCTCATGTTACCAAGTGTAACACTGATCTCTCACACTAATCTCACACCCTGTAAAACTGCGCAATCCTCTTGTGCATTAATCCTTTTGCATGCATGAGTTTCCTTTATAGGAGAAAACATGCAATTGATAGTACATTGTCCCTGTCTTTAATCTCAACTGGGTCTTTCTCATAATAGACATGCATGGGTTACTGATGAGAGAATCTTCAGTTATTTGGAGTACACTAGTTGGATGCATGCATGCATTAACGGACTGAACTCACAATTAGTTCCTCAAATAGTTTGGAACTAATTTAACTAGACTTAACTCAGTAAATTGAGCTAACTAATTACAACTCAAATATAACTCAATCTTATCTCCTTAATTTAGGGATAATCTCCTTAATTAAGGGATAATCTCCTTAATTTAAGGGATAACTGTTGCATGACTTCACATATACTTCTAACTTGAATTTCTCCAACTAATTAATCCCTCATGAATTAATTAATTAATTCCAAGTAGCTGGTGAGACTAAATTCGAATTTTAATTCAAGGAAAAATTAAAATTGGAATATTCTTGTTGCCACAATTTAACACTCCCTCTCAACAAGAAAGGGATAATCTGCCACCCCAATCCTGTCTCTATGGAACTCAAATTTACACTTTGACAATGCCTTTGTCAAAATGTCAGCATGTTGCTCCTTTGTCGAAATATATTGCAGTAACATGATCCTCCTCGCTACATAGCCTTTGAGATGATGATATCAGACGTCGATGTGCTTGGACCTATCATGAAATACTGGATTCTCAAAGAGCTTGATACAACTATGATTATCACAATAGATCATAGTTGGATCCATCCTCTAATCAAACAAACCAACTAGTATTTTCCGCATCTAGATGGCCTCACATACTTCTTGACTTGCAACCATGTATTTTGCCTCTACCGAGCTGAGTGCAACCAACCTCTGTTTCCTGCTGCGCCAAGAAACTACAACTGACCCAAGGTTGAAAATTCTTCCTGATGTGCTCTTCCGATCTGATGGAATCCTTTCCCAATCTGCATCAGTGAAGCCTTGTAGCTTCACTCCGTCTATCCGTCTATACCATAATCCATGCTAAGATGTTCCTTTGAGGTATCTCAATACATGATTTGCTACCTTCCAAAACATCTTGCTAGGCTGAACCATCGCTTGACTCAGCTCGTTCGCTGCATAGCACAAATCTGGTCATGTGTTCACTAAGTACATTAGTGAACCCACAAGCTGCATGTACACAGTAGCCTCTACTACTTCTCCTAAAGTAGAATCCTCCTTCCTCTAGTTACCTGCTAGAGGAGTCTGCATGGGCTTGCACTTCTCCATGTGGAATCTCCTGAGTATCTCGCTGGCATAATTGCCCTGAGACAAAAAAAAACTCCCCATCCTTCTGCGACACTTCCATACCAAGTAAGTAATGTATGATACCGTTTCTTTCATTTCAAATTCTCTTGCAAGGTCCTCCTTGCAAGACACAATCAAATGATCATCACCAGTCAATATGAGATCATCAACATAAACAATGATGATCAACAACTTACCTTCCACCATGATGTTGTACAAGTTTGCATCCACTTCACTCTTTGTGAAGCCCAAGCCGGTGAAGTAGTTGTCTATCTTGGTGTACCAAGATAGAGGTGCCGTCTTCGGCCTGTACAACACTCTCTTGAGTCGGCACACATGCGACTCACGATCAAAGGTTTCAAAACCTTCCACCTGCTCTATGTACACCTCTTCCTCAATCTTTCCATTAAGGAATGCAATCTTCACATCAATCTGATGGAGCTTCCAATCCATTTGTGCTGATAGTGCCAACATTGATCTAATAGATGAGTACCTTGTGACAGGTGCAAAAGTCTCATCATAATCAATCCCCTCAACTTGTGAAAATCCATAGGCAACAAATCTTGCCTTATGCTTCTCCACAATACCATCAACAACTTGCTTTACCTTGTAAAGCCAACGGGAACTCACAACTAACTTGTTCTCCAGTCTTGGAACCACGTCTCAAACACTGTTATGAACTATGGAGTCATACTCCTCCACCATAACCTTAGCCCAAATCAGCTGTCACACTACTTCCTCAAAGGAAGATGGCTCGGTCTCAAAACATTCCCCAACAAGGGTCATGTATCCAGTGTACCTCTCAAGTGACCTCCTCTGTTTGCACTGAGAAGATGGTGCTCCCACATTCTCTCTCAGATTTTGCAACAATCTATCAACTTATTTTGTGTGCTTCCGTCCATCTCTGGAAGACTCTGCTTGAGTGAATGTCTCCACTCCTGGAACCTCTGCATGTGGTTGCTCCACATGAGTCTGAGGCTCCTCCTCCTTAGGAACAACCAGTTCCTCCACAGCCTTTAGTCGAAGCTCCCTCTCAAGGGAAACTTGCATGGCCTTTTGCTCATCAAACTTGAGATCTCTGTGAACCACTGTCCTCCAACTGGTAGGCAAGTACACCCATAGTTGTGAGGTGTATCAGTGTACCCCACATGTATACCCAACTCTTTTGTTGGCTCAAGCTTCTTTCGTGCATCCTTTGTCACATGGCAATATACAGATGAGCCAAAGATCTTGAAGTGACCCACATCTGGTCTTCTATGGGAGAAAGCTTCCTCTAGTGTCTTTATCCCAAGTATGTGATGCTGGCTTCTATTCTGCAAATAGACCGTTGTGTTGCATGCCTCAACCCACAAGTGAAGTGGTAGGCCTTGGTCATGCAGCATAGCCCGTGCTGCCCCTATAACAATTCTGTTCTTCCTCTCGGACACCCCATTCTGCTATGAGTTATGAGGGGTCGTCGACTCTCGTTTAATTCCTTCTACTGCACAAAAGTCTTTAAACTCTCGAGAGACATATTGTCCACCATTGTCGCTTCTCAAGGCCTTGATCTTCTTCCCTGACTCTTTCTCGACCAAAGATTTGAACTCACAAAACTTTGAGAAGATTTGGTCCTTCTTCTGCATGAAATAAATCCAGCATTTACAAGAAAAATCATCAATGAAAATCACATAATACCTTTTCTTATTTGTGGATTCCATTGAGAATGGTCCACACAAATCTGTATGAACTTTCTCTAAGATAGCCTTTTCTCGACTGTCTCGATAATGAAAGGAAGACTTAGTGTACTTTCCCAAGGTACAACCTTTGCATGTGTCAACTTGCTCAAGTTTACCTCTGGGAAGTCCTGTATATATCTACTGCATTATCTTCAAGGACCCATGATGCAAATGGCCCAACCGCCTATGCCACAACTCGCCAATGTCTTGGATTTGCACCAATTCTTCTTTCATACTCAATGTTGCACAATCATATACCTCTAGTTTATAGAGATTCTTCACCTGAATCCCTATCCTCTTGGTCTGACCTGTGTCTATGTGTCTTAGGAATGCCTTTCCTTTACTGAAGACAACATTGTAGCCTTTGTCCTCCAACATCACGATTGATACCAAGTTCTTCTTTAGTCCAAGCACATACATCACATTTGTCAAGATGAGAGGAGCTCCATGCTCCCTCTGAAAAGAAACTGTGCCCACTCCTGAAACAATATACTTTCTGTCGTCACCCATCTCTATGCGCATCTTAAGGTCTTTCTCCTCCAAGGAACTGAATAAAATTTTATCGTTGTTCATGTGGAATGAGGCTCCACTATCTATATACCATACACAACCCATCATCGATGACACCATGCATGCGATGAGGGTAAAGTCCATTTCAAACTGAGAATCCCTTCTTGGACTTCTTCGATGGGAAATTAGTCACATAATGACCAATCTCAATTGAAGTATGACATGAATTTGATTTGCACCTGCAACCCCGAACTTCAAACTTAAAATTCTTTTCTCCGTATATTGTTCAGTGCTCCAATAAACTCAACTTCGATACCATGTAGAAATTCTGACTGTAGATTAACCTGATAATGCAATATAACTAAAGCAAAATACTTTAATCGACTTCTACAATCAATTAGCGGAAGCTTAAAAGATTTGAGCAAGATCAAGGGAAACACATATAACCAAAGAAGAAAAATTAATACACATGAAACACAGAAAATACTCAGGGGAAAGCCTCAGCTAAAAACCCCACTATCTGTATTATCATACAAGGTGGAAATACATCAAGACTTCACAAAGCCTTAGCTCTCATAGATAGCCAGCTCTTAGTAAAATCCTCTTGGATTGTCACAGGAAAACAAAGCTTCTCATAAACCTTCTCCTCTTCCCTCCAAGCCTCCTATTTCCTTGCATAGTTTCTCCTAGGTGATCCTCTTGTTACCAAGTATAACACTAACCTCTCACCCTGTAAAATTGCACAATCCTCCTGTGCATTAATCCTTCTACATGCATGGGTTTCCTTTATAGGAGAAAACATGCAACTGATAGTACATTGTCCCTGTCTTTAATCTCAATTGGGTCTTTTTCAGAATAGACATGCATGGGTTACTGATGATAGAATCTTCAGTTATCTAGAGTACACTAGTTGCATGCATGCATGCATGCATTAACAGACTGAACTCACAATCAGTTCCTCAAACAGTTTGGAACTAATTTAACTGAACTTGACTCAGTAAACTGAGCTAACTAATTACGACTCAAATATAACTCAATCTTATCTCCTTAATTAAGGGATAATCTCCTTAATTTAAGGGATAACTATTGCATGGCTTCACAAAGACTTCTAACTTGAATTTCTCCAACTAATTGATCTCTAATGAATTAATTAATTAATTCCAAGCAGCTGGTGAGACTAAATTCGAATTTTAATTCAAGTACAAATTAAAATTGGAATATTCTTATTGCCACCTTTCAACAAATAGTAATTTTGTCTTCTAATAAATATTTATTGTCATCTGATAGGAAATTAATGACTTCCTGCACACTTAGGCTGCTAATGGTATTGCAATCATTTTTCTTTCTAACATACTTTAGCACCATGTTTTTCATACCTTGTCAATATAAACAATTATTGAAGCTTTTCTTACCCATAATCAAAATTAATATTTCCACCTAGAACTGAACTATTACAAAATCTTTCTACGAAGTGTTAATTCGCTATCACCATCTTGTTTAGTATGTTACTTCTATAGCCAGGGTTTTGCAAATCCGTAGTAAGGAATGCAAATGCATCATTACTAAAATGAATTAAGGAGTTGCATTGTTCAAAAAAACTGAAACGTACATGTTTTTTCTTTTACTATTGTAAAATTTTGATTTCATCTCACAACTTCAGCTTTATAGATTATATCATGATGTTGTAATTTGAATACTATACCTTGTGGTGTCTTGATGGTATAAACTAATTCAAAAACCCTTTGAGGAAGGTGATGAACGTGGTTTGAAATTATTTCAAGCTAACTTGAGGCCCTTGAAGTTGTGAAGGACAAAAGACAATAGCGCAAAGAGGGAAGGTATGAATGTAGAATTGGGCTTTTATCCCGCTTTTGATGTTTAGTCCCTTTCAATGATTTCTAATATTTTTTCATGAATATTCAGAATTTCGTTTGAGGTTGATGTCCAGTCCTCTTCTCAATTATGCATCTATTATGGAATTTCTTTTGAGGTTGTGCTAATTGTGAACGTCCGTTTCTTGTCATGAAGTAAGTTCTACTTTAGAATGTCCTTTGTAAAATGACTTTTATTGAAAAACATTATGTTGAACCCCAAAGATAAAGAGTTTTTTTAACTGTCTCATGAGCAATGATATGTTGGAATTTGTTCTAATTTCTAAGTTATCAACATCTGGGGTGATACACAATGATAACAACTAGGGTGATACACAAAAATGTTCTAATTCGAATAAGATGGTGTGGAATTTGTTCTAATTGCTACTTTACCAACAACTGGGGTGATACACAACAATCATTTGATATCTAGTCCCTTTAAGTGATTTCAACTAGGGCTTTCATCTGGATTTTGATGTCCAGTCCCTTTGACTGATTTCTAATATTTTTTTATGAATATTCATACCCGTTCTTGTTCTTCCTCCTATTGATGTGCAAGTGGATACACAATAGCTACCCACTCTTGTAATGATAACAGTTAGGGCAACACACAACGATGTTATAATTCAAATAAGATGACATGGAATTTGTTCTAATTGTTACCTTATCAACAATTGGGGTGATATTCAACAATCATCTGATATCCAGTCCCTTTGAGTGATTTCAACTGGGGCTTTCATCTGGCTTTCGATGTTTAGTCTCTTTGAGTGATTTCTAATATTTGTTCATGAATATTCAGACCCATTCATATTCTTCCCCCTACTGATGTACAAGTGATTGAGAGTGGGTTTACTAAAGTTGAGAATGAGTTTTATACAACTTTGTATAGAAGATCTAAAGAAAGCACTTATATGATATATGGAAAAGAAATATCATAATAGTTTTGATTTATTTTTTTGTTGTGATTTTGGTTTGACTTAAAAAATCTATGGTGTTCATTTCTATTTACAGGTCCAGTTTGATCAATTTGTTGAATAAGGCAAAGTTCTTCACAATTATGCATCTATTACGGAATTTGTTTTGAGGTTGTGCCAATTGTGAACGTCCTTTTCTTGTCATGAGGTAAGTTCTACTTTAGAATGTCCTTTGTAATTTTTTTTTATTGAAAAACATTATGTTGAGCCCTAAAGATTAAGAGTGAGGTAAGTTGTACTTTAGAATGTCCTTTGTAATATGACTTTTATTGAAAAATATTATGTTGAGACCCAAAGATCAAGAGTTTTTTTAATTGTCTTGTGAGTAGATATATGATGGAATTTGTTCTAAGTACTAAGTTATCAACAACTTGGGTGATACACAACAATGTTCTAATTCAAATAAGATGGCATGGAATTTGTTCTAATTGCTACTTTATCAACAACTGGGGTGATACACAACACTCATATGATATGTATAAGTTGCAAGGCGTTTTCTTCTAGGAAGCCAAATGTGTGTTAATGGAGATTCTTGTTTTGTACCTTCAAAAGCTTACATTAAAGAAGTAGTCAAAGAAATTTGTAATGGTGAAAGAGGAGAGTGCCCAATTTGTCTTGAATGTGTTGACGATGTAGTCATGGCTCCTTATGTACATCATATGTGTCATCAGTGCCTACTAGCAAGATGATGTAGCTCTTTGGGTGGTGATTGTATTGCTTATTCTAATTCTAGTTAATTTTCTTTGTATGACTAGATTAATTTGTTTGTCGATTATTGTTTATTATTAGCTTTTTGAGCAAGTTAAGCTACAAGGGTGTTATAGTGAGATAACTCCATTGAGTTATTTTTTAATTAAGTTAAAAATAGGGGCTTGCATGATTATAGATTTTACAAGGATTACACCATTATGTGTCAAGTCTTTTTTTAAAATCAATGTCTATATATACAATTTCAAGGACTGCCATAACTCCTCACATAATTATTTAAAGGGTGCTAGCTCAATGAAAGATTGCTTGCCATGTAGGAGGTTGGTGGTTTGATTCCACTGTACCCTAACATGAATTATTCAATGATATTCTAGTTTTGTTTAATTAAATATTTTTATATTGATTTATTTTAATGTTGAGATATTTTTTTGGATTCATTGTTTTATATTATCTCTAGAGAGACAAAAGATAGGATTAAAGACATTGTCTCCATAAAGACAATATGTCTTTAATTTCAACTATTGTCTTTGGATAGGCAAAAATGAAATTGTCTTTGGAGAGACAAAAATGAAATTGTCTCATAAGAGGCAATAATGCTTGTCTTATGTATTGTCTTTATAGAGACAAAAATTTTAAGACAATAATTTGAGACACCCGCTTAAAGATAATATTTAAGATAACACACAAGTTTATTTTTGTTTCAAGTTAAGACAATTTACCCAAAATTTGTCTCAAATATTATCTTAAAACCCATTTGTATTATAATGTATATTCATAGGTTTTACATTGGTATTACATTGATATACTATCACATTTTAAAAATATATATATTATATGAATGGTTACAATAGAAGGATGCACCCTTAATGGATGAAGACAACTTCACGTTATAATTGAATGCTACATAAGGAGGCACTTCGGTATACGTGTGTGTTAGAATGATGTGTTGAACAAAAGAGAGTATAATTACAACAATGATGTGTTGAAGTTTGACATGAAAGCGCTTGGAAAAGGTCATATGTATCTTTAATACGAAGTGTTAATAAAATCCGGTGGTTACATATAAATACTATGCTGCCCGACTCATATAGTAAAGGATGAGAGGTGAGAATTTATATAATTAAGGTGCTATAAAGTGAGAAAACAAACTGAAATGACAAAGCAATAACATTAGCAGGACGTAAAGGAACAAGCCAGGCCCTTCTATTCCAGCTACGTGAAAGCACAATCAAAAATGAAAGTTGTAACATGTAGGTTGTCAATTTGTATTCCGTTATGATGAAGTGTCATCATGCATAACCATCCAGTGATTTATTAAATGAAACAATTGTAATGATCAAGCATTCATGCGATATGTTGGAACAACATACACATGGCGTTGGAATAATGCATTAAACCATGTAAAAGCATTGAGGCACAATATAATATATTGCATGCGATATGAGATAATAACACATGCACTGAAGGTATAACAATGATAAAGCGCCATAGTAAAGGTTGCGCTCCCATGAAAATGACACGAGAGGAAAGGAATATGTTAAACACAATCCATAGATGAGGGTCATAAGAATGTAATGAAGCAATTAGCTTTGGCATCAAGATGAAGTTAGCAATTCAAGGAAGTGGATTATTAGTGATATATCAATATTAATAATACAAATCAATTTTAGTTTTATAATGAATTCTTGTGTTTACTTTGCATCTTAATAAATGGTTATATGTTTGCAAGATTGTAATGGCAGAATAATTGTTGGTGATTTATGTCTACACACTTCATGAATGTTTGATTCAAAATGCTCATTGAATGTTCAATTTAGCCCCATGATGGCACTAGTATGTGATGAAGAAATTATCAATATCATTAAAATCTACTGTCTTCTTACAAGAGGACATGTCAAAATCCATTGAATTTCAATTATTATTTTGTAAACATATTGATTTATCATAAATGAAAAATACTGAAGTCAAAGGGAATATCAAAGATCACTTAGAAGCTCAAGCATCATGGTGGAAGTCTAAAATTCATAGGGGAGATGAAGAGTCAGTTTTGAAGTCAAAAGGTCATGAGGGAATCCAAAAGTTATAGGAGAATGTGAAGGGTCACCCTCCTCATTTCTATAAATGTAACCTTATGCTTAAAGCAAAAGGACTTTTAGCACTTAAGCTAGGCTAGTAATAGGATTGTTATTTTGTGCTTAAGGAACTAAAGACATTCACTCTTGGTAGCATGTAGGTGGAGGGATTGTGAGGCTAGTGTTATGTCATGAAGATGATATGTGCTGCTCTCATCCTATGGAATTTCCTTAAATTACAACAACTAGAGTTTATTCTTCTAACTGATTAGCGATTTATTTATCTTACAATAAATAATGAATAAATCACACCATAATTATTCATAGTAAATTATGTTGCGGAAGCAAAATATGGAACCGAGAAATAGACGCACACACAAAATTATTAACACAATATTTTTGGGTCAATAGTCTATGGAAAAACCCCAAAGGGAAAAAAGGTGCAGTGGATAAGGGTTATTTTATTATTATGGAGTAAATTTTGAGAGTACAATAATTTGGATGCCTAACTAGGAATCCTCTAACAAATATCTAGCTAAAATAATCTGGAGATCCATATCTCCTCTACTACATAAATCATCCTCCCTTTTCTTGCTTGAACCCCACACTAACTAGTCACATAGTAGCATGGAATTCACACTGCCGACCTTAGGAATTTCATACTACTTGGAAATTGGCTCCAAGTAAGCCTTCCTTCCTCCCTCTATCAGTGGAAACTGCTCATACCTCTTCCTAGAAATATATCTGGCCTCTAGCTACTGATCTGTGGCTCTTCTGGTAACTTGCACTCGAGTTTCTAGTTATTCATATTTTCTTCTACAAACCTCTCTACAAATAATTTGGCCTCTCGTCTCCCGCCAATTCGACATTGGAGAAACACTGGAAACTATTTAGAATACCTCTCTCTAATTTTCTTATGCTCCCTCTCTCCAATGTTCTCCCTCAGGCTCAAGTTGTGCTGTCACTGAAGCTGTGAACTAGGTAGCTCAACCTGCCAAGATAATTGATGCTATCACAACTATGTCTATCTCCATCCCTTCGAGATGCTCTTATAATATCTTGTTAAGACTTCAACAATCGACATTAAATCTTCATCAATGACTAAGATCAATTAGAATTCGTGAATGGAAGTCTCTAGAGAAATTTTGAACGTCCTTAATTAACTGACTTTAGTTTACCAACTTTCCTAAGTTAAACTTAGTTCATAATTTAATTATTGGTTAATTAATTTAATTAATATGTTTTAGAGCCATTGTAGAAATTCCCACTGTAGATCAACAGATTATGCAATATACTAAAACACAATACAATATCTACTTCTACAACACTTTACGGAAGCATAATCGAATTGAGCAAGATCAAGAGAACACACATAACTGAGAATGAGAAATCAATCACACATAACACAAAAGAAATAACCCAGGGAAAGCCTTAACCTAAAACCCCAACTCTGTATTATCATACAAGTGGAAATCTTGTTCAAGTTACAAAAAGAATCAGCTCTCAAGCTATCTTGCTCTCTTTGCAATCAAACAATACAACTCACAGACTGAATAGACATAGTATATGTCCTCCTCAAGCCCTCCAAGCCTCCTATTTCCTTGCGGAGTTTCTCCTGGTCCTCAAGCTTCCACCTGTGTGTAATAATCCCTCACACACTGCTCTGAACTCTGAAATAACTACACAAACCTGAAGGAGATAATTCCTTCTGCATGGATAAGTTTCTTATATAGGAAAAATCCTCCAACTGATAGTACATTGTCCCATCATCTAATCTCAACTGGGTCTCTGACTGCACTAACATTCATGAGTTATTTATGAGAGAATATTCAGTTACCTGAAGTGCAACAGTTACATGCATGCATGCATTAACTAACTGAACTCACAATTAATTCAACGAACTGTTTGAATTAATCTAACTGGACTTGACTCAGTTAATCTGAGCTAACTAATTAGAACTCAAAGTACAACTCATCCTAATCTCCTTAATTAAGGGATAACTTCCTTAATCAATGGAGAAACTGTTGCATGTCTTCACATAGACTTCATGTTTGATTTTCTACAACTAATTAACTTAAGATGAATTAATTAATTATTTTACAAACATCTGCTAAGATCAAATTCGAATTTTACTTCTCAATTTTAGTTCAGGGACTAATTAAAATTGGAATCTATCTCGAAATACTATTTATAGCAATGCTATTTTTATCATTTCCATTTTTCATTCCTTGTTGCTATATCCAACACTGGTACCTAATATGCTATTTATAGCAATGCTAATTTATGCCTTTCTATTTTTAGCATTTCTTGTTGCCATTTTCAACACTCCCTCTCAACAAGAAATTCAGTCAACTCGAACCCGATCCTAAACCTTTGGAATGTTCTACATGCAACACTTCTCCCAGGTGTTATTGCTCCAGCAACTCTAGAAACAAAAAATCTCCCAACTAACCTCCCTATTAGGCTAGAAACATCCTCGGATGCTGAAGCTTCCTCTGCCGTTGACAAGTGCTCCCTCTGTGACCTTTGAGTTGCTACAACACTCCATGCATCTTGCACCATTGCACACCTCTCTGTGCCATCCTGCACTGGTGCAACACTCCTGTGCCTCTCACATTGTTGCAACCTGCTAGCTCTGCACTGTCTTGGGATTCCTGCATTGTAGCTCTCTCTGCCACTCCATCTACATTCGTCTCTAGCCACTTAGCCAGTCCTGCTACTCCTCATCGGGGCTCCCATAGTAAGGTCTAAAAGCAAAGAGGTTTGGTACCTCAATGATCCTGCCTCTATTCCAGCCTTCTTGGGATTGTCACCTCACATCACCCCACCTCCTACCTAGAGGTATGGATGCATGTGATCCCTCTGCCCACTTGACTTGAAATTTCCCCCTACTGGAGGTCTCTACCTGAGTGGATGCCTCCACTCTGTCTCCTCTCGGTTTCCCCGGTTGTGGCTGCTCAACAACCTCTTGAAGCTGCTTCACCAATTGTGGCTCCTCCAAAATCTTCTGAGACTTTTCCTGTGGCTACATGTTGAGAGGTAATGTTCTCTCCCTCTCAACAACCAAGTCTCCATCAGTTGCCTTTCTCCTCAAGGCTTTACATGCATCTTGAACCTCAAGAGCATACAGGTTCTTGACTCATGAACCGATTTGCTTCACCTGTCTCGTGATGATGTGTCTAAGGAAAACCTTTACCTTACTAAAGACTACATCATAGCCTCTGTCTTCCAGCATTGCGATCGACACCAAATTTTTCTTTAGTCCTGGTACATACTTGACATCAGTCAAGGTAATGCGAGCTCCATGCTCCCTCTAAAAAAATTGTGCCTACACTGGAGACACCATACTTTTCATCATTACCCATCGCGATCCGCATCTGGAGATCCTTCTCCTCCAAGGTACTCAACAAACTCTTGTCGCTAGTCATGTGGAAAGAAGCTCCACTGTCAAGAAACCAACCATTTCCCACCATGGATGAAACCATGCATGGAAAAAGTGTGAAATCCAACTTGAACTGTGAGTCTAGTGCCTCACCTTTTGATCCTTCCACGGGTCCCTTCTTGGATTTCCTCAGTGGACAATTTGTAGCAAAATGGCCCACCTCATGAAAATGAAACCATCACACTTTCGATTTGTCAAACTTCCTCCCACCATGGGAAGAACTCAAATTGGAAAGAGAATCCTTCTCCTTCCCTTTCTTTTCCTTACTTGCTAAGGCACAATTTTCTTCATCCTCCTTGGATAAAGAATATCCATCTCTGGTGCTTCTTCTTATCTCCTCCTGCATCAGATCTGACCAAAGTCGTTCCCAATCTAGCAATTTTTCTCTTCCATTAACTGAGTCTTGGTAGCTATGCCAGCTCTTAAGAAGACTGAGGAGTGCAAGACTCACCATGTCATCATCAGTGGTCATGATCCCTACACTTCCAAGCTCATCCCTGCAGGTGGTGAGCTTGGTCAGATACATAGGGATTGTATCGCCCTTTTCACACTTGATTTTCTGAAGCTTGTCTTTCAGTGCCAGCTTCCTCTGATCCTTGTTGTTTTGATATAGATCTTTCAATGTTTTCCACATTGAAAACGATGTCTCCTTCCCATGGAGACTTGAGACAACGTGGTCTCGAACTCCCTCCAAGAGGATTCTCCTTGCTCTAGCCACACATTTCTTCCATTCTGCCAGTTGAGTAACATCAGTCGGCTTGGGGACTTTTGATCAATGAAGTCCTTTAGACCATTATCCTCTAATAATGCCTCCATGCGATCCTTCCAGGCTATATAATTCAATTTTCCATCAAGGGCATACTCGAGTCTTAAACCACTGAACACCATCGATGAAATTGAGATGTGATAAGAACTTGATTTCTATATTCAGGAACCACAAACTTTGAACTTCTCCTTCTTGTATACTGTTCTTCGCTTTGATCACCTTTTCTCTAATACCATGTAGAAATTCCCACTGTAGATCAACATATTATGCAATATACTAAAACACAATACAATATATACTTCTACAACACTTTGTGGAAGCTTAATCGAACTTAGCAAGATCAAGAGAACACATATAACTGAGAATGACAAATCAATCACACATAACACATAATAAATAATCCAGGGAAAGCCTCAGCCTAAAACCCCAACTCTGTATTATCATACAAGTGGAAATCTTGTTTAAGTTACAAAAAGAATCAGCTCTCAAGCTATCCTGCTCTCTCTGCAATCAAACAATACAACTCACAGACTGAATAGACATAGTATATGTCCTCCTCAAGCCCTCCAGGCCTCCTATTTCCTTGCACAGTTTCTCCTGGATCCTCAAGCTGCCACTTGTGTGTAATAATCCCTCACACACTACTCTGACCTCTAAAATAACTGCACAAACCCAAAGGAGATAATTCCTTTTGCATGGATGAGTTTCCTATATAGGAGAAATCCTCCAACTGATAATACACTGTCCCATCATCTAATCTCAACTTTGTCTTTGAATGAACTGACATGCATGAGTTATTCATGAGAGAATATTTAGTTATCTAAAGTGCAGCAACTACATGCATGCATGCATTAACTAACTGAACTCACAATTAATTCAACAAACTATTTGAATTAATCTAACTGGACTTGACTCAGTTAATCTGAGCTAACTAATTACAACTCAAAGTACAACTCATCCTAATCTCCTTAATCAAGGGATAGCTTCCTCAATCAATGGAGAAACTGTTGCATGTCTTCACATAGACTTCATGTTTGATTTTCTACAACTAATTAACTCAAGATGAATTAATTAATTATTTTACAAACATCTGATAAGATCAAATTCCGATTTTACTTCTCATTTTTAGTTCAAGGACTAACTAAAATTGGAATCTATCCCGAAATACTATTTATAGCAATGCTATTTTTAGCATTTCCATTTTTTCATTCCTCGTTGCTATATCCAACACTGGTACCTGAGATGTTATTTATAGCATTTCTATTTTTAGCATTTCTTGTTGCCATTTTCAATAGCCCTCTCCCAAAACCATTTCCATGTATTGGAGATTTGTGCTCCTTAGTCTCTTAGCACCAATTGTGAGTAAGAACACCTTTATGATACTACCATCATAATCAAAACTAACGCTCCCTCTTAACGAGTAAAGTGTTCTCCACTATACCCATACATTCTCTAAAATAGATGAACTTAGCTCTCCCTAGAGATTTTGTGAGTATATTTGTGACCTATTGCTCTATGGGAACATGTTGTAGATGGACTAACCATGCTACTGGTGTCTGAAGTATATGATACAACTAACTCTCATTGTCCACCATGTCACTGCGAAAACTCTAATTCATCTGCCACCGACCTATAGCTGAACCAATCTGTGATCTCACACTGTCGATGCCTCTGCACTACTACTACTTTGTTGTCACTACACCATACTGCATTTGCACTGTTGCTATCACTATAACTATGTGTCGATCACCTCAAATCCTGAAGACCAAGCTTCCATAGTCCTGCTTCGTTTAAGCTAGACTCCTTATGAGTCTCGATCTCCCACTGGGAAATCTCTCTGCTCCCTTTTGGTAACTAGCACTGTCCTCTTACATTGGAAATTAGATTGTGCAGTTCTACATTGGGAAACTCGCTAGCTAGAACTACACCTGGTACTTACAACTGGGAAATTCACACTTCTTGTGTCATTGCAACTAACTCTGCAACTATCTCTTGAGTATTGACTACAACTAGCTCTACAACTATCATTTGTATGATTGCCTACACCTGTTGACACTGAACTCGTGTATCTCTCATATCATGACTGGCTCCTACTATTATGATACTATGGGCCCCCATAACAAAGGTGATGGTCATGTTGCAACAAATGGAACTAATCTAATTGATCTCCTTGTTGCTTCTACCCTAGACCTTGCCCATTCTGACATGCTAGAGTATCATACTCCTCCTCCTCCTGAATCTAGTGTCGCTTTGTATCCTTTTGAGTCTCATCCCAGACTAGAAACATGTTTCACTTTGCAACTCACACTCCCTCTGGCATTTGTCTTTGACAATTGGAAGTTGATCTACTGGCCATATCTGCATTTTGGCTAACTCGCACGACCTCTTCTAGCAACCTTGTATGACCATCTTTGAAAAAACTACGAAAATCATGAACTCAAGTATGTTGATATTTCTCATTCTTCCAACTGACCAATCATTATAGAAACCCTCGGTTTCCTCTGCATAAATCAACTTAGCCTCCTCTACAAACTCACACCCCTTTGCGTGCAGCTTACACTAGATTCTACAACCTACACTAGATCCTCTAATTCATATTGATCTCTAAGAAATGCTATCGAAAAATAGTTTCGGCGAATATGTTGCCTCCCTCGAACTCTAAAGCTATTCGCACCTCCTCCAGGAAATAGGACCAGCAATTGGAGATGAAATTACTGCATTACATATCATAACTTGGTAATTTGACTATTCGATTTGATTGCTTTAGCTTCCTTATGTAGAAAAAATTGGCCTTTCTATGACTCTAAGAATACTAGAGAATTATACACTGGAAATCCCCTTCTCTTTCCAGCAACTAACTCAGCTTGCACTCACACTTCTTGTTGGAAATGTATGGATCTTCTCTTTTATTTGTAGATCTAATGTTTCACTTTCCTTCGATGTTCTTCCCGGAACTCGCATTTCATACTACTCTCTTACTCGGTAACTCGCTTTAATTTCTATAGAATTTGACACATGCACTGACACTCCTAAAGCTCGCACAGGATGACTGGAAATTCCAACTTAGACTACTATTTTTGGAAATCACATATCTCCTCCTAAAAACTAGAAACTGGAAACCTTATGAGAAAATATGGAAATACCCTCTATGTGCTTTTCTCTTCCTTCCCAACGTAGATATGCAAGTGCAACCCTTACTACAAACATATTGTGCCCAGATATGCTCTACGAATTAACTGATCTGCTCACCATAACTACTTTCTAGCAACCACACTGCTTGCAAACACTTCTTCTGAGGCTATTCAAACTTTTCCTCTGACTGGATCTGGAAATCAAATTTCCCGCCCCTGCAATTCGCAACACTGGCTTGGCCTATGCTAATATAAGTCTTGGGCTTCAGATATCCCTTTGAAAATACAAAATCTACTGATCTTTTGCATCTGAGCCTTAGATATGATCAATAATATTCTAATACTATGTGAAATTTTATTAAATTGCAACAACTAGAGTTTATTCTTCTAACTGATTAGCAATTTATTTGTTTTACAAAAAATAATGAATAAATCACACTGAAATTATTCAAAGTAAAAATATGTCACATAAGTAAACTATGGAAATGAGAAATAGATGCGTACACACAAATATTAATGCAATTTTTTTGGACTAATAGTCATCAAAAAAACCCTGAAGGGAAAACTGATTTAGGAGATGAGGGTTTATTTTATAATTATACAACAAATTTTAAGAATACATTAATCTAGATTCCTAATTGGAAATCCTCTAACGAACATATGGCCTAAATAATCTGGAGATCCTAGATCTCCTCTACTAAATAAATTGACCTCCCTTTTCTTGCTCAAACCCCACACTGGCTACTTGTACTGCAACTTGGAATTCACACTGTCCTTGGGAATTTTGCACTGCCTAGAAGTTGGATCTAAGTGATTCATCCTACCTCCCTCTGTTACTAGAAACCACTTGTACCTCTTCCAGGAAACATATACAACCTCTAGTTGTTGATTTATAGCTCTTCCAATAAATCGCACTGTGTTTTCTAGCTATTTGCACTAGCTTTTGTGGCCCTCTCTATAGATAATTCGACCTCATGTCTCCTGCCAATTTGGCACTAGAGAAATGTTGGAAAACTCTTCAGAATCCTTCTCTCTAATTTTTTGTTGATCCCTCTCTCTGATGCTCTCCCTCTGCCTTGAACTGTGCCCTCACTTAAGCTATTGGGTAGCTCGACCTGCCAAGATAATTGATGCTTTTACAATTGTGTCTATCTCCATCCCTTCGAGCTGCTCTTATAATCTCTTGTTGAGAATTCAACAACCAAGATTAAATCTTCATCAATGACTAAGATGAATTAGATTTCATCAATAGAAGTATCTAGAGAAATCGAACATCCTTAATTAATTGATTATAATTAACCAACTTTCCTAAGTTAAACTTAGGAAATAAGTTAATTATTGGCTAATTAATCTAACTAAGGTGTTTCAGAGCCATATATCCCAAACCCATTTCTAGGTATTGGAAATCCTGTGTTCTTTAGTCTCTTAGCACCATCTGAGGCTAGAAAACTTATCTGGTGCTACCATCATAATCTAAGCTTGTTGAAAATGCAACAAGAGAATCCTAATTTAATCTTGTAATTGAATTAAATTAGGAATTAAATTGTAATTCCACATCTCATGACAACTTGTAATAGTTAACTAAGTTAATTTGAATTAGTTGGCTTAGTTAATTCGAGTTGAGGGTCTAACTAGAGTCATGTAGAGCATCTCCTACTTTTTAGGAGCCCTGGTTGAGTTTATTTTGAGTTGTAATTATTTAATTTAGTTTAACTGAGTTACATTCAGTTAAACTAGTTCCAACTGGTGGAGGAATTAGTGGAGATCCAGTAGTGGGGTGTAACCTATAGGAGTAGGGTGTAACCAACACCCATCAGCCAGTAAATTTAAGATTGGATGTTATGTACCTAGGGGGGTAATATGGGGTACCGAGGGAGGTACCCAAGGTAATAATGTAATAATGGGATGGGCCATAGTAATAATTAAGGTGGTTAACCCATGTCATGTAAGGGACCACAAGTAGTTAATAATAATGTAATGGGCCCATGGTATTAGTTGATGGTATGAGTAAACCATGGTAATGATGCATGGTATTGTATGTATGAGGCCTATATAGAGGCTAGAGACTCCACATGGAGGGATATGAAGAAAAATAGTCTTGTATGAACAAGCATATGACTTGTGGAGTATTCTCCTTCCTTAAGGAGTGAATGTATGGTGTTGCCCTACCTCAAGGGTTTGATCAATAAAGATTCATTTCTATCTATTTCTTGGGTTTATTTGCATTATCTTATACTTTCTTATCAGATCTATAATATTTCCGGGTTATATCTACAACAAGTGGTATCAGAGCTACAACAAGTGGTATCAGAGCACTTTCTTGGGCACAAAAGTGGAATTTGTTTTACTTTTTGCAGGATTTCAAGGGCAGCGAGTTCGCAGATCAGATCTGTACGTTTTAGTTCAAGATCTGAAAAATCTAATTGTAGATCTGTATTCCTTGTGAAAAAATAGCCGATTTCAAAAAAAAAAAATCGGTCAAATCGGAGTCCGGATGAAGGAGATATCGCTGATCAAAAAATCAGTAGGGTTGGAGACAATTTTTCGGGGCAGCAAATTTGCGGCACAGATCTAGACGTCCTGGTGCAAGATCTGCAAGATCTAATTGCAGATCTGGAATCTTTGTGAAAAAACACCCAATTTCAAAAAAAAAATCATCAGGCGAATCGGAGTCCGGATGAGGGAGATATCGCTGATTTAAAATCAGCTCTTTTTGCAGAAATTTTGGGTGACGACGGGAGAGTAGCAGCGCAGATCTGGAATTCTAGTGCCTGGATTAGGATTTCTATCACATGAGCAGATGCAGAATGATTGTTCTATTTCTAAAAATAGGTCATAATAAATATTTTGAGCAATATTGACGAAACTGTGACAATTTCAAATTTTTGCCAATTTTTTTGTGATGGCGTACCTAGATCAGAAATTGAAGGGCTTGTATAGATTTGATGGCTCTCATCCATCCAAATGGCTAGCACAAATGGAGAAATATTTCGAATTGGATCATGTCTATGATGATTACAATCAGCTTAAGATGGGGAGCAATTAGCTGGATGAGAGCCATCAAATCTATACAAGGCCTTCAATTTCTGATCTAGGTACGCCATCACAAAAAAATTGGCGAAAATTTGAAATTGTCACAGTTTCATCAATATTGCTCAGAATCCTTATTATGACCTGTTTTTAGAAATGGAACAATCATTCTGCATCTGCCCATGTGATATAAATCCTAATCCAGGCACTAGAAGTCCAGATTTGCGTTGCTACTCTCCCGCCGTCACCCAAAATTTTTGCAAAAAACACCGATTTTAAATCAGCGATATCTCCCTCATCCGGACTTCGACTTGACTGATTTTTTTTTTGAAATTAGGTGTTTTTTCACAAGGATTCCAGATCTACAATTAGATATTGTAGATCTTGCACCAGGTCGCCTAGATCTTCGCCGCAATCTTGCTGCCCTGAAAAATTATCTACAACCCTACTGATTTTTAAATCAACGATATCTCCTTCATTCAGACTCCAATTTGACCGATTTTTTTTTTGAAATCGGCTATTTTTTCACAAAAAATACAGATCTATCAGATTTTGCAGATCTTGAACCAAAATGTACAGTTCTTATCTGCAAACTCGCCGCCATTGAAATCCTGCAAAAAGTAAAAAAAATCTCCACTTTTGTGCCCAAGAAAGTGCTCTGATACCACTTGTTGTAGATCTAACCCAAGAATATTATAGATCTGATAAGAAAATATAAGATTATGCAAATAAACCCAAGAAATGATTCTTTATTATCAAACCCTTAAGGTAGGGCAACACCATACATTCACTCCTTAAGGAAGGAGAACACTCCACAAGCCATATGCCTGTTCATACAATAATACTTCTCTTCCTCTCGCTCCATGTGGAGTCTCTAGCCTCTATATAGGCTTCATACATATAATACCATGCATCATTACCATGGTGTCCTCATACCATCAACTAATACCATGGGCCCCTTACATTATTATTAACTACTTGTGGTCTCTTACATGACATGGGTTAACCACCTTATTTATTACTATGGCCCCTCCCATTATTACATTATTACCTTGGGTACCTCCCTCGGTACCCCATATTAGCCCCCTAGGTATATAACAAAATCAACAAGAGGAAGCTATTTCTATGAATTTTGGGGCACAATTGCTACACTACCTATCTTTGAATGCCCCTTGTGTAAATGTATTACTATATTTAAAGCTCTAACATATTATACGACTAGAATAATACTCCCCTATTTAATGCTGAGCATCTCTTCCATAGGTAGAGAGAGAATATGGCCTTATGGATGATGTAATTTACTATTTTTCTACCTACTTTCAGTCACTTGTACCTCTAATTGGAATGATTAATCTATACACTATGTCGACATTCAAATTTTACACAGGTATATAAATCATCTACTAAGACTATGAGACAGTGGAACCACACTCCTAGTAGACACCTTTATGGAGCATGCCAAGAGATATAATTTGACATTTCATCGCTAATTTCTTAATAGACAGAGCAGAGGGATTGACCTAGTAGTAAAAACATACCATCTACCTACGTCTTTTATGAGATTTTTGTAGGCAAATACGTGAGTTAAAGCAACAAATTTGTGCGATCTGAGAGTCAATGTTGCAAATATTGTTTTGGGGAATCTATCTATAAGTGTCTTAAAATAAACTAATCATAAATGTTGGGGAAAATATTGGAAGTTGTTGAAAATTATTGGTCAACATAAACTTGGCCTAAAAACCTCGAAAAGTATTAGAAACATTGGCAACTTGAAAAGCTTGGAAAAAAATGAAATTACTGGCTTAAATGCAATATATTTTGAGAGAAATCCAAGATACTTGTAACACTACTTAGAATCAATAGATTATTAGATGGAACCCTACAAAAGATATCAATAAATTATATGGTTGTTGGTGAGTTAAGCATATTCACTATTACTCCACAAATGTATACATCTTAATCTCAATTGTATATTTTTTGCAATTCCATCAAATCCAAAATTCTTTTTGCTAGTTTTCAAGCTAGAAATGTTAGTTTCCCTTGTTATTTTGAGTGGCTAAACAACAATTCAATTTGTAGGTCATATGGACTATAGGGTAACCAAATTTTATTTGACGAATATTTTCTAGAGGGAAAATATTGACAAATTATCTCCTTTAATTTTGCAAGCATATATTTCTCCACCATCTCCAAACCCCTTGGGTATACATTTCAATAAGGATATTGATTTTAGGACTTCCATTCTTTCCCTTATTTTATAAGACATATCTCTTCTATAGGTATGTTTTTATTTTTAATTTCTTAATTTAGAGTACTTTATAACTAGGGTGCTGACATAAGCACATAAGGAATGCTACACTGAATAAGCAATGCATTTAAGTTCCTCATTATTAGACATATATAAGACAAACTCCCTCCTTGTCCCTAATCATAGCACCCTAAATATCAGGGACTCAATGGGACTCCAGAGAGAACATAGGATGGCATAAGGGACATCAAACATTATCACGGGAAAATAAAATATAGATTTTAGGGTATAGATAATTAGATATCATCTTTAGCTTGTAAATCCCACAATATTCTAATGTCCCCTCCCTACTTGTAATTTCTAAGATTCCCTTCACTCAAGAGTTCAAAGTGTTCACTGGTTTGGTTAGGCCTTGCTCTTCAATACCAAAAAAATCAGTATAAGGACAATTTACTTAAAGATATAATTTATAAAATCATTGATGGGCCTATTTTCCTCAGAAACTAAATAAGAGTTGAAAATTAATGGGGGAATTCCAACACACCATTAACAAACTGATTGGGGTGGAATGGCCATTTTTCCAAAATTCTGAGAAAATCTATGCCAGAAATATAAATCACATTATCATTTGTCTTGTACGCTACATATGGTTATTCATTAGCAAAAAAAAAAGGGTACATTATATTGTATCTTTTACTGAATATGGTGAACCTCAATGAACTTGACTTAGACAGAGAAATCAAAAGAAGAGCAAGATTCGTCAATGAATAACTTCTACAATCAAAGCACCTTGAGAATAGAGGCATACCAGTAAAATGAGCGTTCATGAACCAAGGACCCAGGGTAGAGCATTGTATTTTATCACACCAAAAGATTACATTTATCACATTTAGTAATTTAAACATGTTTTAAACTATGTTATAAAGTGCTACATATTTAATTTGTATTATTAAAATGGATAAGATATATATGTACTACATGTCCTTAACAAACATCATATATGTGTGACATGTTGTCAACATGCATTGAAATTCCCATGCAGGAGGGCAATAATGGTCTCACACCTGCAATTACATTTGGTACAATGCATTCCTTTCAATCATCTTTACCATCAGCCAACACCCAGGCAAGGGCTTAGTTGAATCGACAAGACTTTGTCTAGTCTCAAAGTGGGTCTACTTTCTACTCCATGTCTGGATTTGGAACTACTCGCTCTAAATCTTTATATGCGTCTGCATCTACGTCCACCTCTGGGGTATCATTGTTGCTTTCCCCAAGAATTTGGATATTATGCGGTGGTGCTAGCTATATTATATCTTTTGTTGTATGTGCATCTCCCATTTCTTTAGGTACTGATATATCTAGCAAAGAAATCACTACCTGCTTATGTACCAATTTTAGTTTACCCAATACCTATTGATTCAAACAGAAGAGGCTATTTTATTCTTGGTCTGACTTGGGCAAGTAGAGCTCTTTCCTAAGCAAGTAGGGCCTAGGATAGGGATAATAACTGAAGCTTATCAAAGGGGTTTATGACTGAGATGCATTTCAGCCTTTTTATCAATCAACTTAGGGTATGATGATGCATTTATGCATACTAACTCGAGTAATGATGGCCTTGGTGTTACTACTATGGCACAGAGATGGATTATTGAATCCCTATTGTTCATAAAGAACACATTCCCCTTCCTTCTTGCCTTCCCTTAACGAGGATCCCTAGCCCATATATGTACCAAGAATAGGGATAAAATGGCATTCATCTCCACTTCTCATCCCCACATTCCATATATATGGGGCATACACGAAGTAGGGATACCTATAGTTCAAGCTCTCTAAAGAATGGGACAATGGCTTCTTCCTTCTTATTAGCCAACACAATGTTGTTAGGTATTTCTTGACCCTTGAAGAAATCGTGTTTTCTTTATTACACAACTTAAATACACCTTATTGGTGTGCCTTCCCCTATATCTCTCAGAATTCCTAAATCATTGTGTGAAAAAACTATAACAATGGGAAGATTTGAGTAATTTGCAATGTAGTCATGTTGTTAATTTATTGGTAAAGCGACTTCGCTCCTTATGGTAGGCATTTTGATTTCATGGATTTCATCTATTTTGTGACATCAAAATAGTCAAATAAAGGAGTAATAGTCGCACAAAAGGAGGGGATTGAGGTGTAGATATGGGTTTTTGGTCCTTTGCAAATGACCCAAATTGAGTGCTCTATCAAAATATGAAGCTCGATAGGAGGATACCAGATAGCTTTGTAGAATCTAGAATTGTTCCTAACAATGATGTCATTTGGGATATGCATTCCCCCAAGATGTTTCTCAACAAGGAACTATTCAAGGAACCTAAACCAAAAGCCGATCTAGTCATTTAGCAACTGCATTCTTAGTAGATCTATTATAATTCCATATAGGTTTTAATTTGACAGATTCAATATCCATCCATCTAGAAGCTTCAAGGTGTGATAAGACAAAAATTTTAAAAAGTCTATCAAACATGGCACTATCATCCCAAACTTCTCTATAACTTAATGTCATATTCACATCACCACCAAGCTATACTTTAGCATCAATAACCCTAGAAATTATACCTTGACATCAATAATTTAAGAACCTCTTTTAAAAAAACTTAAGAAATGCTTTTAAAACAACTTTTAAGGCATTTATAGAAATCACATAAAATATTGATTAATAAAAAACACAGAACACTTGATGACACATTGAAAATTACATCTCAAACCACTCAATGCAAAAAAAGGAAGCCATAAAAGTTCTTTTATATTTAAAGTTATTCTATTCATTTTTATTTACAGGAGAAAAGATACCTCAGAAAATCAGAAAAGCCCAAAAATAGTTTACCCTATCTCTTCATTTTTGGTCTTTTTTCTCAATGAAAAAGACAGTCAACAACTACTCCATCTACAATATTTGATGCAACCTACATAATTATCCCTTTAAGCTACACGTGTTTATGAGAAAAGAGTTTGTTAGGATCTCTACTATGTCCTCACAATGTCTGCATACACATGCACAAAACCGCCATGTATCATTTAGCTCAGTCGTCGCAAATGAGAATTGACCAACTGTTTGGACTTGGCATGTTCAGGGCCAAATTCTGGTAACAGAAAGTGCAACCTCTCGTTCTGATATAAAAAAAAACTCAATGAATAAAGTGGGTGAAGAAAAGACAATAACAAACCTCTCGAGTATCACTATACATAACAGACTGTCAAAAGGTTCCCATGTATCTACATTTGCATAGTTGCATAGTTTTCTGGATAATTAGGCTGCTGAGATGAAGGTCGTCAGGTTTGAGTTTGATATAAAGAAGATGTTGAAGGAGGTACACATTATGGACCTGATGATTTAGAGACGCTTGCAGAGGGGAATGCAGGTAGTGGAAGTCCTGATGGGGTCCGCCTAAACTAATCTACTCAACCTAAATTCCTTATTGCAATGATTCATCTGCCACAGCCAATGCGATATCTGCATATTAAGCTCAGTAGTCTCATTTATTTACTGTGTAAGAAAATTCAACTAGAATAAACCTGGAAGAATGCAAATTGAAAAAACATCACAAAAATGAAAAGATATTATATTACATGCGCAGGTGATAGATTAACTAATGTATGGGCATCCACTTTAAATCCTCTTTCTAATCATGCTTTTCTCAGAATTTCCAACATCTTTCAATAGGCAGATTCAATACCAAACAAAAATTATTTGAGTAGCCGACCAACATATTCATTCACTTAAGTAAAGACAAACACATTTTTATTAATATTATAAAACAAAACAAAGAGGGTTTCACAAAGAACCAAAAGAGGGCATCCTGATTGTCCTTATTGATACTCCCAACGCACAAAAATTATAAACAGTAAGGTAGCTAGCTATATAATGTACCCCAGTTATGTTTAAAATATACTATGTATGACCTTACATTCATCTCATTTTGCCAACATCATCCTGACAAACTCCTCATAGTTGACTTCATCATCTCCATCAACATCAGGGTCACGAATCATCTCATCAACTTCTTCGTCAATTAGTTTTTCTCCCAAGTTGGTCACCACATGTCGCAACTCTACTGTAGATATGAAACCATTTTGATCCTTGCCAAAAAACTTGAAGACCTCTTTCAACTCTCCCTTTGAGTCAGTATCCTTCATCTTTCGATCCATGAGATTCAGGAACTATGGAAAATCAATTGTCCCATTTCCATAAGCATCAACTTCACTAATCATATCAAGAGTTCCACTTTAGTTGGATTCTGTCCTAGAGAGCGCATAACAGTGCCCAATTCCTTGGTGGTAATGCATCCATCACCATCTTTGTCAAACAGACTGAAAGCCTCCTTGAACTCTGCGATCTGATCCTTGGTCAACTGCTTCGCCATTTTCACTGGATAGTCGGATTAAAATGAGTAAAGGAAAATCGAGTAGGTTCATGAAAATACTCAACCTTAGCCTCAGTATCCTCCACTTTATCGTCAATGTTGGTAAGAAACTCTAGTCTGTTAGATCAGTCAAGGTGATTGACGGTTGTGGATCGCCAAACGATATAAAGACACACATATGTATCATGCTAAATATGATCAACATATATATAAGTGGGTATGTGATCTAATAGACAAGTTTAGAAAACCAAAACCAGTTATGCAGAAAAAACAGGAGCCAAAACCAAATTAGGATAACCCAACAACAAAACTACCCACACTAGTCTGTCAGAATCAAATATGGGACCAAATTAAACCCTAGAAGAACCCAATCGTAGAAATTTTATTTCGAAGTCCAGAGATTTGATACTTGGAAAAATAAGCATCCTTTGTCCAGCGCAATAGCAAAAAGTTCTCAAAGAAAAAACGCACAATTCCTTCTCGAGGAAAAGCTCAGCGAGATGTGGCAGGAACCTACTTCAAATTAAAAAGATAACCCTATTGAAGTTCAAGTTTAAAATGAATTCTCAAAGATCTACGTTTCAAAGTATGGACTATGAGCAGATCCAGTGATTTTGATGCCAATTTCAGCAGTTGGATTGTAATCTGAAACATACAAATGCTCCCGCTCATCCCCGTTTCCACTCTGGCTCATGGTTTTCACTGGCAAAGAAATATGAACATGGGATGTAAAAAAAATAATTTAATAGATGTTTGACATCCGTTGCCTCCAAAATTTAATTTAGCATTTGTTTGACATTCGATTTAGTATAAGCGCGGGGCTTAAAAATGGAAATGATTCCAGTAAAATGTCAAAAACATTCATGTCATAATAGGTTATGATAGTGACTTTAGTGTGTTAAATCAAAGAAAATATGTTTGACCCTTTCACCGACCATTTTGGTTAAAAATTAATGATAACTAGCCTATCTTTGAAGTAGGGGTTGAAACTCACATGTGAATTTCTAAAGACAAGAAAAGTGTGTTGGATTGTTGTTAGATTGTCATAGTTGAATGTACACTAAAGAATCTTCTACAAGAAACCATTTTTTCATTTTTAAGTAAATTCAATTAAAGGTTAAATATTGATGATGTTTGAGAATATGGTTGAGAACTTAGTGTGGGTATTTCAAATGCACATATGATCATAAAGAATATTACAATCTTGATCATTTTATGAAAAGAAAAAGTTTAGGAGAATAATGATTCCATGATTGCCATTGGATTACTTGACAATGTATGATCAATTAAAAAAAGAATCAGCCTTCACCAAGTCCATTTATTTTTTCTACATTTTAGTAATTCGAGGAGATAGAGCAATGGGTTGTTGGTTTAAGAATAAATGGGTAGTGATGATACTTTGTCATGAACATAAATGAATACTTGTGTTTACCATATACATGATGTCTACGTTGTTTCCATATAGGTCTACCATGTTGTTTCCATATAGGTCTACCATGTGAAGTCCATGTCGCCTCATAGCCCACATTATAGACATATGTGAGCTAGAATGAACCTATCTACTTTAATTTTCATTAGTTTGAGAAAATGAATATTTTCCTCTCTATGTATAAATGATAAATTTGCAATATGGAATGAAAATTTTGATCATCTTTCACATCAATATTTTCCTAATAATATCTCTGCTCTAAAAATCTTGCTTGCTTATGTGGGAATTACTATGCTACTTAACGTATAACATATGCAAAAAAACTCAGGCAACGCCATGTTTTAGCTTGTTATATGATACATAAAGAGGGTGTGAATCCTAAAATAAACTTGAAACATGCTAGAAAATGCATGAAAGAACCAAAACCATAACAAACAAGACATATCTATATGAAATGTGAAATATTGAGGAGGGCATTAATCACACAAAGCAATATTGTGTTGAAAAATGCATAAATTTTACCATTTGTAATGGACAACAAAGTAATTTTTTGTGTGCAACTCTTTTTCAAGGACTTATGCCAACATTTCAGGATGGACTACTACTAAATGTTCCTTCTTTCTTCTATTATCTTTGATATTTTAGTTATTAAAATTTCTTTGGCCTTGATAATAACATACCTAAAATAAGTTACTTAGTTATATCAAGGTTTTTGAGCTAAAGAATATACTCTTCACATTACTATTGAAGAGATCTTTTACATCATTCTACTACATGTACAAATTGAATCAATTAAAATTAGAATAATTGATATGGTTCTAATAACGAAATATATAAACTACAATACGTAATACAAATGTTTTTTAATTTAGATACTGTCAACAAGTGAAAAAATCAAGCTCGATATAACCATGCAAGATGGACAAAGTTTTATATAGATTGAGCCTCTTTGCATGGGTGGTACCAAGGGTCTTTGTAGGAGTCACAATGAATACTTGGATAAATTCAATGAAAAACTTTTGAATTTCATTAGTCTCTTTTGGAGGAGGTAAATTCAACAATTATTTATTTATCAACTTTTTCTTCCTTATATAGGGAAATGGCTAATTAGGTACACTACAACCTTTTATTCCCTTAGAATAACAAATGTGTAGACAATTAGTTCCAAGAATAAAGTTGCATTGATTAACAAATTTTTAAGCAAGCTTCATGAAACGTCAAACAGGGATGTAAGGAGAAGCAGTGGTTAGATTTTAGACTTTTAAGAAGAGATTTGACAAGTACCACATACACAATTAGCATTTAATATACCTTTCAAAATGGAGTGTAGGATCATATATTTAGTCTCCCTAGTGAAAGAGTTATGATCAAAATGGAGACTAGGATCACATACTTTATGTCATCTAGTGAAAGACTTCCAATCATATATGAACCTAGATGTAAATGATGTAAGACAAAAAAAAAATTAGGAAAAAGTAACCTTTGTATTACTCAAACAACATAATAATGTTAATGTTCTAATCTTACATGCAAGACAACATTAGCAACATTATAACTTTATAACTTTAACTACTTGTTTATTGCTCATAATCTCTCATGAGAAAATAGTGACAAGCATCCCCACTTAAAAGAATTTTGGACAAGACCACATTTAATGACTTCTAGTAGATATAGGATAAAAGTGGAGATGTCAAATAAAGTGTCCTTTCACCTAAATTCATCTAAACATGTAACTACCATAATGACTTATCTATCTAAATAAATTAGAAGGCACAAAGGCATAGTCTAACCTATAAATGAAATGGCATTTTTAGAGCATTTTTTTATGGTTAATTTTAACCAAAATTTGGGTGATATTTCTAAAAACTCAAGTCTAAGTTGTTTAATTTGTACAATTTGAGTGCCTCAGAGGTTTTCCAGGTTGTTGAATCCATTTATGCATTCAAAAACGTATTTTAAATAATAAAAAATCACCATCTTACTTGAAATTGTATCGCTAGATTTTGGTGAAAAAGTATACTTTGTCTATAAGTTAGACTACGCCATATAGAAATGATGCACACATTTGATGGACTGCTGTCTGGTTCCAAAGACAAGCTTCCCAATCTGGTTGTTATACCTTCTATATCTTCTATCTGTTCTTCATGCAAATTGTGGAGATCCTCGGTCATGAAATCTCTGCTCTTCAATATATATAACACTTAATGAATCTTGAATGCAACGCAGCTCTATACAATCATAAAATCAATCACCAGCATTTATAAGGATGCGTGCACGGCCTTTTTAAACACCTCCTTGCCAACACTTAATACAGCAATTGTGAATTTGGTTAGCACACATCGAATTTAATTGACCCGCATCCAATTTGCGTTGTATTAACTCGGTATACAGTTTGTAGAACTATGGGACAGCGCGCGGCAATAACAACACACCATATCCTATTACAAAACAACCGTTTGGATAAATCGAGGGGCGGACATACTAAGGAGGACAGCGGACAACACTTAACCTGATTAACTTATACAACCACTGTTCGCCTTAACTATGCACAGCTTTTGGTTATGAAGGCAGCGCACAGTAAATGAACCCACAGTTCCACGCATTCAATATAATAACAATACTGTTCAAATTTAATTGATAGCGTTTACATCCACAGAGCAATACAAACATTGGTCATGCGATAAGGCGTTTTACACTGCTTTCAAATGGAAATCCACAGACATATAAAATTCTACAGTATTCGCACCAGTTTAATTCATGAATTACAAGCACCGATTTCATACAATTCACAGGCATTCATATTAAATTGACACCGCCAGTTTGGAACCCATTTTTTTATTGTTCTATTCCCTTCAATTATGAACAGCGCGCCCCCCCTTTGATTTTTACACAACAATAAAAAGCCCTCTTTTCTCAAGGGTCCGCGCTCCTTCCATATCAATCCACACTGTCTTTTTCATGCATAAAAGAAAGGCTAACTCTAGAAGAAACTTTCCTACTTAGCAGCTGATTTTTTTTCCATTCCTATTCTAGCTGCTTTATTACAAAAGCGATTACTCAAACAAAGCAACAGTACCTAAAAATCTTAGCTTTTCTTTGTCATGCCTTATTCTCTCTAAAAAGATGGCATCTTCTAATTCTAAACCTAACTAAAAACATAGGAACAGCAAGCTTTTCCCGTCTGAGTGCATGCACCTGCATCAGACTCCCAAGGTTGAAAATGATCATGATCTCCTGATCATGCTTTTTTTTTCTTGTCCGCCTGGATCCCATACTTTGTTCTGCAAGTCCCCGTCTGTTGTTACTTGTTGCCTTTCTCCAGGTCCCCATATTTTACGTTGTCTTGCTCCATTAGCTGCACTTTCATAATTTGTCTCTGTTTTCATCTTGCTGCTGCTTCCCCTGCGTCTCTTCGTTGCTGATGTTTCCCGCTCAGATGCTTTTAACATGATTCTTCTAAGGAGCTCAATTTCTTTGTCCAATAATTCTTCAAACTGTTGACTTCTTGCTGCCTGCTGAGCTAAGATGGCTTGCTCAATCTGTCCTGTTACCTGCTGACTTTTTCCTCTTATTCTTGTTTCTATTCCGACTGCCACCCTATCATCCATACCCTCTTGTCTTCTGGAACAGAAAACTTCTTCTTCCTGCATGTGACTACTCAATTGAGTCAAAATTTCTGCAACAGTACCTGCATTCACAAAAGACTGGTTAGAATAAAAATCATAAGGCATTAATGCCTTGTATTCCTTTGCCAGCATTTCAGCATACTCTTCTGAATCCTCCTTTATCAGCGCATCACTATGCTGATCCAAACTTCTCAAAGAGTCCTTTGAAAAATTCTCAAGACTGCCAACCAGTCTTCCTCCCATGTCATCTGCTTCCATGGCAATTTTCTGTACTTGTTCACTGTATTGAATTCTTCCATCTGCTGCATTTTCCCTGTCATATCCTGGATTCTCCAACCAGTATTCCAACAGCGCAATTTCTTTGTAGCATTGTTGAAGCATCACATCATCATTTACAGTCCCTGCATTCATGCACAACTTGTCAATTTGAAAACTACAAGTTTTAACGGTCTCACTTGTCGGTTCAGGGACCGGTTCTTCCAGCTGATCCTTCTCTTCATTCGCATGAACTTCCTCTTCCAACTCAGCTGCTCTGAGTTCTTCCTGTTTCAACTGTACATCCACTGTCTGCTCCAAGTATTCCTTTCCTCCAAATAACAGAGTTTTTGAACCAGTCTTCTGTCCTGGTACATCCTCCTGCAAAGGCAACAATGTATGATTGACACCATCCTTCCCAAATTTGTAGGTGTTCCTCTTCCCATCATGCATGGCTGCCCTGTCATATTGCCAAGGTCTTCCAAGCAATATGTGACACACATCCATAGGCATCACATCACAAACAATTTTATCTT
>APFE030218599.1:53247-75341 GCA_000404065.3 Pinus taeda | reverse complement strand
AAACTTTAACAATTCAAAGTAAGAGGGAAACTCATGTTTTTAAAAATGCAAATATTAAAAGGTGTCATCTAATTTACAAATGAGAAATAAGGTTTTTTTTTTTTTGGCCATTTTTCGTTTTATACAAAACTCCAATTATGACTAAAATAAAAAGAGATAAAGAATACAAATTTTGATTTGATTTAAGTCCCTTAAATTGATATTGATCTACAATATTTACATTTATTAAAAAAAGACATTTGCCAAAATGTAAATATAAATATGACATGCAAAAATGAAAACATTCAAATGTTTGTTTAATTTATAAATTACAATTAAACTTTTAAATAAAGTACAAATTAGAATTAGATTTTTTGAAATCAAATACTTCAACATATATTTTTTTGAATTTGTATAAAATTGCATGACAAAGAGTGACAACAAGTTCCATTGCATGCCAAGGAGTATGAGAGAGTACTAGGGAAACACAAGAGGGAACTAGGTCAAAATGCATGGAAATGAATGAATATGAGGGTGTGATAAGGAGTGTAAGCACCAATGCCTGGAGGTGACCTAGAATGGATTGATTGATATTGAATAACTAAGGGAATAATGTGTCATGGAGGAAGCACATGCACTAAAGAGGGAAAAATAGGATTTGAATAAAAATACAATAATTAAGAAGTTGTGGGTGAATAGAATGAAAGGGATTCATCACATTACTATGGTAATGAAGAGGATTATTAGTGAGGAAGGAAACATAAAGGCATGAGTAAAAGTGTTAAAAGGGTTTCAAAGGTGTTGAGAGAATTACCAAACATTTATTCAAAGAGGGGGATATAATAATTAGAAAGTTCCTAGAGAGAAGAATAGGTGGGGAGAATATGTCTAGAAATTTGGAAGAGAAAAGATAAGTGATGGCACAAGGAGATGAGCATGTTCATTTAGGTGGATCATGATTGTCCAAAAGGAAGCCTTAGTTTGTAAGGTATTAATTAGCCTATGTAGAGATATATTGTCATAAAGGAAGAAGAGGAAGAAACACTTGGTAATGTTTACGTTGTTTCCATATAGGTCTACCATGTGAAGTCCATGTCGCCTCATAGCCCACATTATAAACATATGTGGGCTAGAATAACCTATCTACTTCAATTTTCATTAGTTTGAGAAAATGAATATTTTCCTCTCTATGTATAAATGATAAATCTGAAATATGGAATGAAAATTTTGATCATCTTTCACATCAATATTTTCCTAATAATATCTCTACTCTAAAAATCTTGCTTGCTTATGTGGGAATTACTATGCTACTTAATGTATAACATATGCAAAAAAACTCAGGCAACGCCATGTTTTAGCTTGTTATATGATACATAAAGAGGGTGTGAATCCTAAAAAAACTCGAAACATGCTATAAAATGCATGAAAGAACCAAAACCATAACAAACAAGACATATCCATATGAAATGTGAAATATTGAGGAGGGCATTAATCACACAAAGCAATATTGTGTTGAAAAATGCATAAATTTTACCATTTGTAATGGACAACAAAGTAATTTTTTGTGTGCAACTCTTTTTCGAGGACTTATGCCAACATATCAGGGTGGACTACTACTAAATGTTCCTTCTTTCTTCTATTATCTTTGATATTTTAGTTATTAAAATTTCTTTGGCCTTGATAATAACATACCCAAAATAAGTTACTTAGTTATATCAAGGTTTTTGAGCTAAAAAATATACTCTTCACATTACTATTGAAGAGATCTTTTACATCTTTCTACTACATGTACAAATTGAATCAATTAAAATTAGAATAATTGATATGGTTCTAATAACGAAATATATAAACTACAATACGTAACACAAATGTTTTTTATTTTAGATACTATCAACAAGTGAAAAAATCAAGCTTGATATAACCATGCAAGATGGACAAAGTTTTATATAGATTGAGCCTCTTTGCATGGGTGGTACCAAGGGTCTTTGTAGGAGTCACAACGAATACTTGGATAAATTCAATGAAAAACTTTTGAATTTCATTAGTCTCTTTGGAGGAGGTAAATTCAACAATTATTTATCTATCAAAATTGTCTTCCTTATATAGGGAAATGGCTAATTAGGTACACTACAACCTTTTATTCCCTTAGAATAACAAAGGTGTAGACAATTAGTTCCAAGAATAAAGTTGCATTGATTAACAAATTTTTAAGCAAGCTTCATGAAACATCAAACATGGATGTAAGGAGAAGCAATGGTTAGATTTTAGACTTTTAAGAAGAGATTTGACAAGTACCACATACAAAATTAGCATTTAATATACCTTTCAAAATGGAGTGTAGGATCATATATTTAGTCTCCCTAGTGAAAGAGTTATGATCAAAATGGAGACTAGGATCACATATTTTATGTCGTCTAGTGAAAGACTTCCAATCATATATGAACCTAGACATAAATGATGTAAGACAAAAAAAAAAATTAGGAAAAAATAACCTTTGTATTACTCAAACAACATAATAATGTTAATGTTCTAATCTTACATGCAAGACAACATTAGCAACATTATAACTTTATAACTTAACTACTTGTTTATTTCTCATAATCTCTCATGACAAAATAGTGACAAGCATCCCCACTTAAAAGAATTTTGGACAAGACCACATTTAATGACTTCTAGTAGATATAGGATAAAAGTGGAGATGTCAAATAAGGTGTCCTTTCACCTAAATTCATCTAAACATGTAACTATTGTTATCACGCAGGTTGTTCCCTGCTTCCTATAGGGAATACGACCGAGGTAACCACTAACGAGTCTTTTAGCTATAGGTCCTAGCGTACCTGCAACAAGAGAGGGCTCTCTCTTTATAATTTAGCATTGTTTTGGGGGGTGATTTTAGGTTAGTTATGGTGCACCGATTTTGTTTTAAAATTGGTTAGATGATGAATTCAAACAAAGTTGGTGTATAGATTACAGAACAGTCTGAACCATTGGGCAATGGAGTTCATGATGGTGTACTGTTAAAGAATTTCTTTGAGGAAATGGTATTGCTACAAAACCAGATAGGAACTTATGGAACAATTCTTCAAATTTGGGAGATGAAAGCATGAAATCAGTGAGTGAAAGGTAGTCAAGAATCTTCCACTATGCTGATTGAGGGAGAATGTGAGAATATTATTTAAGAGCAGTTAAGAATTCCTAAACAGTATTCAAAATGGGAGAATCAGCTTAAGCATGAGCAATTAAGAATTCATATTCATGACTAATTCTGAAGAAAACATATTTAGAAATAGAGATTGAGAAGAGGGTGTATTTAAGCAAGTCCTAAGCTATTCTTTTTCCCTATTGCTAAGATCATGAAACACATGTGAATTTTTGCGTACAAAGAAAGACAAAACATAGTTTAGAGTAACTTATTATTCCATTAAACGACACAGGAATTCTGTAGCATAACACAGTCCTTCACTTCCACCTTCAGACAATACAGAGACCAGGAACTTCACCAGCAATTTATATTAGAAAAGTTTGAGATATACAATGCAGCTCTTCAGAGAGAGATTCACCAAAATCGACCCCCAATACGTTCTATGGGGGGGGGCATATATACAAAAATGGGAGATAAAATATCTAGATGATGAGTCATTGTGTAATAAATTACATCACCAACTCTGTCAAAGAAGTAAATGAAAGAAATAACTGCAGTAGTTAATATTGGTGTGCTAGATGTCTTTTGTCAGACAAGCTTTGACTTTTTGGATCAACAAAGTCAGGTGTAGCTGCGGCTTTAATATGCGTTTGCTAGGCATGTTGTCTTAGTGCTTTGCTGAATCACTGCCTTGATGCTTTCTATAGTGCCTGCGTGTTTGATTTTTTGCTGACCTGTACTGTAACTGAAATCTGAGGTTGACAAAAGGAGAAAAATAGACCAAAATCACCTGGGCAATACTTCCAGCATTGATTGCCACCAATCAGCTGGAGGTAGTTGATGTCTTCTTATCTTTATGAGTGTTTCATCAGCTTCAGTATCTCTATAGAAATTTGGGGGAACTTCAAACAGATGATTAATCTCATGCTCAATAAAAAATAGATTCTCCAATTTATCATAAAGAGATTGCCCAGAGGGAGGTCCTGCTTCTGTCGACCTTGTAGATGTTGTAATCTGATTTTCAACATAATTGTTGATTCTGGTGGTATATTGTTCACAGGACAATAGTTTTCCAGCACCGGTTACTAGGCTGGGCAATCCTCTGCTTTGCAATGCTGTTATTTTTGTTCTGAAGTCATCTATTTCTGCCTGCATCTCCTGATATTTCCTTTCCAGAGTCTGACGAAATTTCTCATGGTCAACACCTTCTTTGCTGTCAGGATAGTATCTATTCGACTGTGAATATCCAATGCTGCCAATTCTTCCTTAGTGCGAGTGTTTAGGAAATGGATCATCTTGTTGGCCTGCTCAGGCATAATCCCCAATGTTGCTCTGGCCTTGTGAATTTCAAATTGAGCCATGCCTATTAACTCAATTTATTCATGTATAGCCTGAATTGATCACCATTGGTCACTGATTGATTGGCCAATTTTGGCCCACAAAATCTTTTTAATCTCAGTTAGAGTTTTGTCTAGAGACAGTTCTTTTTCTAAGGCTTTTACTCTGGTCTCTAGGGCTTTTATTTCCCTTTGCTTCTTGGCCACTGTCATTTTGGACTTGTCATAGCTGGCTTCTAGCTTGGCCAGCCTTTCTTTGGCCTCTTTTACTTATGTCACCTGAATTTCTAGCTCCTTGACAGCTTTCATTAGGCCTCCATACTCATGCTAGATTCTGGTGCTATTGTTATTGTTGTTGTAGCATCTATAGTTGATGTAGCCGTTGTGGGTGTTGGAATGGTAGGAGGGGTTGCTGTTGTTTGTGTAAGAGGAGCAGGGCCAATAGTTGTAGATGTTTGAGGTGGCTAGGAGGTTGACTCTCCCTGTTTATCTTGCAAGGCTTTCTCCAATTCTCCCTCCATCTGTAGTATTCTTTGATTCATCTTTATAAGCAAATCCATGGTGTCATCAACCTCTTTTTCCTTTACAAGTTCTGCAGTTTGAGGGTGAATAGTTGCAGGCAGCTTTGCCTGCTTTCTGAGTGCAGCAATATCATCTTCTTTCTTCTTTATAAGGGCCTTGATAGCCTTTGGATCCTTAGGATTATGTCCTAAATCAACAATAATGTCCTCCAAAATTTTTATTCAGTTATCCTTGGTAGTGGAAGACATCCTTTCCAAATCCAATTGAGTATTTGTATTTTTCAATGATTCCTTTAATTGATGTGCCAGCATGGCCTTATCTGCAACCGTAGCATAGACCATTTCCCCTGTTTGCTTATGCAGCTCTATTTGATCCATTGGATGTATGTCCTTAGAGAGGACTTCCATGTTTGTCTTTATGTAATCTGTAGATGATTTGGGTTGTGGAACTTTAGGCTTAAAATGAGTTAAAATAATCTTGTCCTCCTTGATATCATAAGCTGTCATCAACCTTTGTTGTTTGGAGGGTGCTACTTTCAAGAATTGATCATAAAGTTGTATTCTCAATAATTCATTCTGTGCCTTGATTTCCATGAAAGTTCCTTTAATACCGGATGGTTGTCTACCTTGATGCCTAGAAGAAGACACCTCTGTACTATGCTGCATACCTTGTTCCTGCTGGAATGAGCTGGTAGCAGTCTGCTGGCTAGATTCTCTCTCTCTGTTCTGGTTTTCTACAATTTCTTCATTGATTTCTTCTTCAGCCTGAGGATCAATCCTTTGCCTCTTGGCTTCTGGTTGTTGTGCTGACCCACTTGGAGGTGTGGGCTCCTCTCTATCCCATTTTTTACCTCTTTCCTCATTAAGAGGAGTTTGTAGGACTGGAATTTGTGATGTTTCAGTCTGCTGTGGAGGGGCTTGCCCTTAACTCTGATCTTTAGAAGTGGTGGGTTGTTCTGTCTCTATTTCTTGCTGTGCATCCATCACTTCTTTTCCCTTTTTTGTAGCTATTGTTGTTGTAGATATTTGTTGGGCAGTTTGTGCAGCTGCAGCAGTGGATGTGCCTTCTCCAACTTGGTGTGGCAGTTTGAATGTCACCTAATGAAAAGAATCCAAGTCAATATTTTCTTCTAAATCTTTGACATTTTGCTCCATTATCTCTTCTTGAGTGAATTCTTCAATTAATGTGCCTGGCACCCACTCATCTTTGTTGGCATATTGTTCAATTTGTGGAATTTGACAATGGTTATAGGCTAACAGCCTATATTTGACTCTTCTAGCACTGATAAAGCCATCAGGGTCATAAGGAACCCACCAGAAACTCCTTTTTAGTTTAAGCTGTTGCCCCAGTATTTGATCAGCATCTTGCCAACCTTCTTTCTTGTTCATGATAAAGGGGCTTAGATGGTCTTTGAATTTCAGGCTAGCTTTCTTCTCGGCACTATGAAAATGAGTAAGATCTGAATTAATGAGTTGCCTATAGTATTCCAAGGCAAACAATCTCATGGGTACATATCTTGGGAGCCTGTAGGGACAGAGATCACAACCATAGATCCTAATGACAGTGTGATTTTGGTATAGATACCAATCACCTATTTTATAATTCTTAGACAATTGCAATATTTTCTGCATGTCATATGAAAACCTAGGAGGAGGAGTTCTTTTCAAGAGACATGAGACTGGATAAACAAATTTTTCAATGAACTTACAATAAGAATATGGAGAGTTCTGGACTTGGTGAAAAACTGATGACCAAAAGATAACAGACCTCCTTTCACCCAGTGAATCCATCTTTTTGATGGGGCATTGGAAGCAATCTGACTGATAGTACATGAACAAATGATAGATATATGATGAATATTTGAATACTGCCTCCCTGTCCAGCTTTAGCAGTTGGTCATGCATTTTATTGGCTATGAACTTGGCATTGTTGTACTTGGTAGTAGGGGGATTTCCAAGGCTATATGCAGACAAAAGGACCAACAATGTTTCATCAATATGCTCACTTGTTTTGAAACCCAACACGGAGGATATCATGTCTACAAGCAGCTTGCCTACCTCATTGAAATTGACATATAGGAAAGGAGGTGGCCCTGTAGGTTGGCGGTCTGCTCTCATGAATGTCTTGGCAATTCTAGCAATCTCAGTGCTAGAGAGTTTGGGGCCTTCATCCAGCAGGTATTTCATGGAAAAAGGGATGAACAGTTGGGTCTGTTTGAAATTCAGCATCTGATTGATGGAATCAGGAGTAATATGAAAGAGTATGCTCCCAGATGGAGACTTGATAGCTCTCAGGCTTGGGTCACAATTTTCAGCACAGAGGTGAATTATCTCAGGGAAAATATTCACAGAAGGCAAGTAATAGATGGGCAAATTTGACTCCTAAATGCCATACATGTCACTATTGTTTAAGTAACTATTTCTCAGCTGGCAAAAGGTCTACAAGTGGTTTCTCTCTCCAACCAAATCCTGAATTAGGTAATCCTTGTCAGCTAAAGGCAGTTTTTCAAGCTCCTTGTTAGGTGCATTGATAGGAGCAATATTTAAAGCTGCAGGAGCGGCCATATGGAAATCTTTTCTGTGCCAATAGTTTGAAACTAGGATTTAGTACAACTATTGCAAATTGCAAACTGAGTTTGTATATGGCAGTGGCTTTTCCTGTTTGTAAAGTATGACAAAGGAGAAATCACAGAGTTTCAACAAACTCTTCCTTGGTTGATAAACTTGTGGGGCAACTGTAGGGAAAATAGAAATGTCTTTGAGCTGAGTAGGTGGACTTTTGCAGAGAGAAATCTAGTGAGAGTGGTTAGTGAACAACTGTGTGAACCTCTGTCAGCAGCACGGGCTCTTTAAAACCAAGTTTTCAGGTAAATTTTGCAGACGGACGGGGGTTTACACGTTTTGTGGGAAGAGGAGGTTAACCAGAAAATTTAGACAACACTTAGGTGCATAATTGGCTCAGTGTGAGAGCTTGCAGAATTTTATGCAGGTAAAAATGGACAAAATGGTGAAAACAGGGGTAAAATAGGTTGACTGTGGGAAAATACCTGGTGTTTACGGCGCTGAGGGCGTTGAACTGCTATAATGGTGAACAATTGAGCTGAATTTGAAAGCGGCAGCAACTTGGATGACTAAATTCCAGGTTTAGGTAGTAAATCAACGTAGTCCGCATGCACAGTGCTCCCAAAATATCAATGAAAATGACATAAAAAAACAGTCGTTTTGCATTGTTTTATGCAAAATTTGGACTTTTGGCGCTTTTCGGTGATGACGTCAGCATGACGTCATTGGCGGGTCCTGGGTACGGCATGATGACTTGGACTTCTGACGTGGGTGGTGAGGTGGCGCAGGACACGGCGGTAGGGCGTGGACGCGGGCTGATGAAGGGTTGGTGACGTGGAGCAATGACGTAGGGTTGGCCATATGAGCGGGGAGCGGTATCTGGTTTCCTCCCTGCACCACCTTTTGGCATAAGCATTATCGGGGGAGGGGCCTCCGAACACACTGGGAAGGCGATGCGTGGCGGGGATACGGCAGTGAAACCGCCAATCCCCCGGACGCTAAACATCTACCAAGTTATATGTGAAAACGACTGCCCACCCTTGGATCCGGAGGGCTGACCATCGGACGACTGGTGGGGGGTACGTGGCGGCAGAAGGTTAACTGCAGAGCCCGCCAATTATAAAACATTAAAATAATGGCGGGGTGGGTTTTGGACTTTAATCAGCGGGGTTATGTGAATGCGCGCCCATTTTATATTTATTTAATTAAACATAGAAATGAATAGATTAGCGCGGGAGGGAAAAATGAGGTTTGTGAGCGGGTAACGCTATGGCCATTAATTTCAACCAAAATTTAATTAATTCCATAGTGTTTAGAAGGGGGGAGGGTTAATATTAGTCCCAGATGGACTAAACATTTCCCAATACTGACTTATGTAGCTATACTGCTATGGGGTGGGATATTTAAATAGATTTTTGGGATGTATTATCTTTTGTAGAATTAGGGAAGGGAAGCAATGTTAAGGAGCTAAATAATAAAATTAGCTGTTAATATGACTTTGTGAGATGAATATGCAGGGGGAAATGCTAAGCTTATGGAATGAAACTTAGACACAGAAGAGGAATAGAATTCAGAATGATGATTTTTACAAAAGAAATGTGGCTTCTTTTCCTTTAGTCAACTGAGAGTTTGACTTGGGGATTGGTACTGGAATGAAGTGAAACAAGACTATTGGGCAGATCCCAAGGTCTTTGGGGAGTATTAGTAAATGATCTTTGGGGGAAAAGGGACATTAGTCATCCCTCCATTGTTATGTCATCAAACCTCTGCCATGGTGCCAATACCTTGAATGAGATGAGTTCTTCTTGATAAGCCAAATGGTAATAGCATCTTTACTTCTGCAACCTCACACTACCTACCCAGCTTAATAATCCTAACATTTTTTCTTCACTTGAATTGGGTGCACTTGAATTAGAAAACCCTGATTGTCCTCTTTTTCTTTTGACTGTCCTCCTATCTAAATGTACCCTTATATCTTCCAAGGACCCAGATTAAGAAGTTGGGTTCCTTCATTTCTCTGCCTATCTATTCATCTGTCAAGCTTGAGCTGTTTGGTCAGACATTGTTTCTCTATTCTACAAAAACAATTTAAAAGGGCATGGTCCAGATTAAACTGTTGGGCCATACATCCAATTTAGAACCTTGTGCATATGATAAGCTTGCAAAACAATATAATAGTGGCATTTAGACTGGCCACTTTCCTGGTCTGTGTACAAATATGGAACCTTTGCAGCCTGCAATGATGAACATATTTAGCCCTTCCACTGTCAATCATGAAAAATGAAACCTATTGATATAGGAAGCTAACAACTACCATAATGACTTATCTATCTAAATAAGTTAGAAGGCACAAAGGCATAGTCTAACCTATAAATGAAATGGCATTTTTAGAGCATTTTTTTTGGTTAATTTTAACCAAAATTTGGGTGATATTTCTAAAAACTCAAGTCTAAGTTGTTTAATTTGTACAATTTGAGTGCCTCAGAGGTTTTCCAGGGTGTTGAATCCATTTATGCATTCAAAAATGTATTTTAAACAATAAAATATCACCATCTTACTTGAAATTGTATCGCTAGATTTTGGTGAAAAAGTATACTTTGTCTATAAGTTAGACTACGCCATATAGAAATGATGCACACATTCCATATCAACTCCATATATATATATATATAATATATATGGAGTTGATATGGAATGTGTGTGTGATTTATCACCATGCTTAATCTAACTAATAGATGAAATTGCTTTTTTTGCTGGAATCGAGCAATACAATTTTGAGCAAGATTATGTTTTCTTATTGCTTAAAATTCACTTTTGAATGTATAAATGGATTCAACACCGTAAAATACCCTTGAGGTACTCGAACTTTACAAATTAAACAATTTAAACTTATGATTCTTAAAATTCTCTATAGGATTCTCGGCAAAATTGACAAGAAAAAGTGTTTGGAAAATGGCTATTTCATCTATTAGTTAGACTAGTTGAGCAAGATTATGATTTATTATTGCTTAAAATTCACTTTTAAACGTATAAATGGATTCAACACCCTTAAAAACCCTTTAGGCACTCTAAATTTTCAAATTAAACAACTTAAAGTTGTGATTCTTAAAAATCTCTACAAGACTCTGAGCAAAATTGACAAGAAAAAGTATTTGGAAAAAGGTTATTTCATCTATTATTTAGACTACACTTGAATGTATAAATGGAGTCAACACCCTAAAAAAATCCTTTAGGCACTCTAACTTTGTAAATTAAACAACTTAAAGTTATGATTCTTAAAATCTCTACAAGATTCAAAATTGACAAGAAAATTGTGTCTGGAAAAGGTCAATATATATATATATATATTTATATATCTTTTAATTTCACAAATAGAATTGTTTTACAATGAAATGTAAACTTTAACAATTCAAAGTAAGAGGGAAACTCATGATTTTAAAAATGCAAATATTAAAAGGTGTCATCTAATTTACAAATGAGAAATAAGGTTTTTTTAGGGCCATTTTTCATTTTATACAAAACTCCAATTATGACTAAAATAAAAAGAGATAAAGAATACAAATTTTGATTTGATTTAAGTCCCTTAAATTGATATTGATCTACAATATTTACATTTATTAAAAGAAGACATTTGCCAAAATGTAAATATAAATATGACATGCAAAAATGAAAACATTCAAATGTTTGCTTAATTTATAAATTACAATTAAACTTTTAAATAAAATACAAATTAGAATTAGATTTTTTGAAATCAAATACTTCAAAATATTTTTTTTTGAATTTGTATAAAATTGCATGACAAAGAGTGAAAACAAGTTCCATTGCATGCCAAGGAGTATGAGAGAGTACTAGGGAAACACAAGAGAGAACTAGGTCAAAATGCATGGAAATGAATGAATATGAGGGTGTGATAAGGAGTGTAAGCACCAATGCCTGGAGGTGATCTGGAATGGATTGATTGATATTGAATAACTAAGGGAATAATGTGTCATGGAGGAAGCACATGCACTAAAGAGGGAAAAATAGGATTTGAATAAAAATACGATAATTAAGAAGTTGTGGGTGAATAGAACGAAAGGGATTAATCACATTATTATGGTAATGAAGAGGATTATTAGTGAGGAAGGAAACATAAAGGCATGAGTAAAAGTGTTAAAATGGTTTCAAAGGTGTTGAGAGAATTACCAAACATTTATTCAAAGAGGGGGATATAATAATTAGAAAGTTCCTGGAGAGAAGAATAGGTGGGGAGAATATGTCTAGAAATTTGGAAGAGAAAAGATAAGTGATGGCACAAGGAGATGAGCATGTTCATTTAGGTGGATCATGATTGTTCAAAAGGAAGCCTTAGTTTGTAAGGTATTAATTAGCCTATGTAGAGATATATTGTCACAAAGGAGGAAGAGGAAGAAACACTTGGTAATGTGTGTTCTAATTGTTTGAGCTAGAGTAAGGTCAAGTAGTATACATGCTACAACCTAAGAAAACTGGATCCAATCTAAACCAACCCCGCTATGAATTTTAAAAGCCTAGAGGTAGTCCCAAAATTTTCTTCTACTTTTGACTTTAAAGCACCTTTTCTTAGTAGTTTGGGGTATACTAGTAGTGAAAAACAAAATCAAGGTGGGGATACAAGTAGAAGAAGTGGCATATGTTATTATTGACTTTTAGTTCAAGTGGGGGAGTAGGCTTGATTATTCAAACAAGTCCATAAGGTTTTATCTTGGTGAACAATCCAGCCAATGATATTGTTATAGTAGTTCCAAGATCTTTATGAAGGGTGCTAGATTATAAGTTGATAAAGTTCCTAACCACATTACAGGGGAATCTTCTTTAATGGTGCATGAAGTTCATATACATTGATCCCTATGGTGTAACTAATACCTTGAATGAATTAAAGGTGGAATTTATAGCTAAGTTCTAGAGGCTAAACATTGAACAACAAATTTTCACAAAGATAAAGGATATTAAGAAAATGGTTGAGAAAGTTCTTAGGAGTATGATGAAAATTTACAAAAATCGATCAACAAACTTTCCTATACTATCCATGAAACTCAACACAAAGAATGAATCATTCAAATTTTGTTGCTCTTTAATAGTGTACCATTAATGCAATAGTTATGGGTGACATAGAGACATGCCTTATCTTAGGCCATGAAGATAGAATATTGTAGGGTGAACATCCATTCTACTAAAAATTGTCATGCTTGGTAGGATCTAATCACTATCATCATCTTCCTCATATTTAATCTTTTTGTCTCAAATTCAATATTTTCTTCCTCATCATCCTTGTTACAATTAGAAAGGATTTCCCTAGAATCTTCCTATAGATATTTAACATATTAAGAAAAGCTTGCAAAAATATTGATAGAACTCTTTATCAAAAAGATTTAGTGATGAGTATCATTATCATAGTCCAAAGAAGAGTCCTAGTGGGGGTTTGGAGTAACGGGTTAAGGGTCACAGGTTAAGAAGATAAGGAGTTAGGCTTAGGGTGTTCGTGGATTTTAGTTTAGGGGTTAGTGGCTTAAGGTTTAATGGGTCACGTGGTGAATGGGTTATGATTTATGAGTGTACGAGTTAAGGGATTATGGCTTGGGGGTTAAGGGGATAGGGAATTTACTGGTTATGGGTTAAGGGGATATGGAATTTACTGGTTATGGGTTAAGGGATTATGAGTTGTGAAAATGGGGCCCCCAATCCCGTTATCACTACTATTCTGGGTTTATCCCCTATCAATTGCTCTCATTTCCTTCCCTCTAGGCCCCTTAGCCCATTTGACATTAGGTCATAAGTTTCCTTATCATTCTCTAATTCTAGGATTATAGATCTTAATAAACCATTCTTGGACCTCCCCTCTCCCCATTCAATACACAACAAGATACCCATCCCATATTTTTGGTCATACTATTCAACTTCTCTTAATGTTATGAACCCCCAAATTTTCTCCCAATACCCCTACAACTACACCCTTGGGACCCCTTCTCTAAGGGATTAAATGCGTTAGGGTTTATGGGTTGTGATAAGAGAGACTCTAATCCCCTTATTGTACAGGTTCTAGGGTGTGCCAATACATGCCAAAGAGTGTTAGGGAGTGCTAGGGAAACACAAGGGAGAATTAGTTTCAAATGCATGGAAATGAATGAATAAGAGTGTGTGACAGGGGGTGTTAGTGAGTTCTAGGTTTGTTAAAGAGGGAGTGAAAAGGTATGCTAGGTAGTGCCAAGGAATGCTAGAGTGTCAGGATGGCATGCGAAGTTGTGCCAAGTGTTATGGGTGTCAATGTGTTCCAAGGAGTGTTAAGGAGTGTCATCAAAACACAAGGGAGAACTAGTTCAAAATTCATGGAAATGAACATATAAGATTGTGTTATAGGGAATGTCAATGACTTTCAAGCACTGTGCTAAGGAGCGAGTGACAAGGATATATGCTAGGCAGTGCCAAGGCATGATAGAGTGTCAGGGCATGTTAGGGAGTGGAAAATAATGCCAAGGAATGCAGGGGGTGTTAACACATGCCACATAGTTCCAAGGGATTGTTAGATGTGCAAGGTGCTCTGGCATTTCAAGATGTAAATTATATTGTTTCTTAGTTGTTTTATGGCCACAGTTGGATGTGAGCCTTGACTCGGTAACTTGTAACTTGTTAAGTGGGATAAGATGAAATTGGACACGAGTAGCCTAAGATGAGTCATAGTCATTTCTTAGGTGAGCAAGGCATAATCTAGTTGTAGTAATTATAACTTGCTCAAGTTGTTTTAGTCAAGGAAGGACTTGGTTGGGTTCCCAAGTCCCAAAAAAAGTAAGGGTAGTTGTGAGGGCATGATAGATAAGGAGTGCCAGGGCATGCCAAGGAATGAAAATACATGCTAACACATGCCAACTAATGTCAATGCATACTTAAAAGTGTTAGGGAGTGCTAGGGAATTACAAGGGATAACTAGGTCAAAATGCATGGAAATGAACGAATATGAGTGTGTGCCAAGGAGTGTCAGCGAATTCTAGGTGTCCAAAGGATGAAGTGTTCTAGGAGATGTTCATAATAGGACTTGCAGGAGGAAATCTTATGGTTATAATGGGATAGACAAAGAAATTTCAAACAAAGGGAGACTTTGGGTTGGGCACAACACTATTTTTCCAATGCCTTGGTTACGTTCCCAAGAAGTGTTTATGGGAAAACTAGTATTCCTAAAGAATGCTAGCCCTCTAGGTTTGGTAGCTACCCTAGAAACAACAGTTTAAAGCAATTCAATGATTTCTTCTATGTGTAACAAATAAGAGAAACATAATGGAACCAACTAGGAACTTTCGCTCAATCCCTTGCTTGATCTCTCTCCCCTTTAACAGATCCTGCAACTCCTCCCCATACTTAACACGCTTGGAGAGTACCTGCACAAGTACAACAACAAAGAACTGTCAAAGCATCATGATCTATTACAACATAAACATTACAGAATCAGATATATAATGAACAAATGATAGCATTCACAAATCATAACATTCACAATTGCACAATCATATGGAAGAAAATTTGAAGAGCTTTATTATTAGAAAGGAGAATTACAACCCAGTTGTCTAGTCTAGCATCCTCCTCCTAGCTTCAGTCCTTCTTCACCTCATGAAATAGCAAGATCACTCCAACAAGAATACAATACTCTCTCCTCAAACTATCCGCACTTCCTTGCAATTCACAATATTCCAGCCCTTACATCTCTTGGATGAGGGATCCTTTTATAGATGTTTGCAAGGGTGTGAGTCATCCATGGGGTTTGATTAGTGTCATTCCACTTGTTACAATGGGTTTCACAAGAGAAGGGATTGGAGATTTTCTTAGATCCCTTATTCATCCTTGGGAAAATTCAGAAAGGCAAGTGGCATAGGAGAAAGTTCTAGAAGATTCCACGAGCAATCAACTGACAAATGTCCCAGACATTTGTCCATCCTCACCCATCGCACCCTATAGAAGGCCTAAATAGTATGCATCACACCCTAGCAGTTTACCACTCAATACGCATCACACTTTGCCAGTGGAGTAGTCAGTATGGTTCAATTTAGGTAATTTCTGGATGGTTTCTCAGATGGAACTTTTGGGGAATGATGTATTCAGGCAACTATGTTCTTTTAGGGTATGAAACAACTCTTTGAGGGGTTGATAAACCCTAACACATCGACATATAAGTTGGAGTTGATGTGCCCAAATATGTCTATAACAGTTGCCCCCTAAAGCATGAGGTCATAAATATTCATGTCGGGTGAAATGCTTTATCATGAGGATCCGAAGTTTCTAACTGGAAGGTGACCTACATAAGTTACAATACAATAGATCAGCATAATAAGATTTTCATGGTCCAGCTAAGGGAGGCATTCCCACGCTCAGCTTTATAAATTTCAGTTCATGTACATAGATCAGATAGTCATATGCAGATACAGACTCGTGATTCTACAAATATAGAGTCGCAATCCATGGTTAGGATGGCCATGTGTATAGAGCCTTTGTACATTTGATGTTTTTATATCCCTGAATATATCACAGCTCGGATGGATAAAACTAGATCTGGGGTCTTCAAACTCGTTCAATCTTCACCCAATGTACAAGTCAAACCATGTGAAGAAATGTTTTGAAGTCGAACATGGAAAGACATCACCTGATTACCAGCCAATGATGTAAGTTGTTTACACACGTGAGAGGAATCAACGATAATGAAAATGATCCTCAAGGTACTACAGTACAATTCACATGGTGTGAATACATGATCCGATGTCAAACACCACGCAAAATCTTTTAGTTGAAGGCCAGTGATGTCAAGTTGTTTCCAGAAGTGAGAAACTTTCCATTGATGTATGCAAGCTTCAAAGCAATGAAAGGGTTGTTTCTAAGTCAACTTCTTGGATAATGAGCTGATGTCGATAAGAAACGACTCGTTGTAGGAGGGCCTTGATGTATCCCACATCTACGACATGAAACAAAGCAAATGATTTCTAGAGGTGAAAAATGAACTGACAACACAAGGTTCAGGAATGGCGGTCATGAAAAAATGAAGGTTGGAGGTATTGTAGTGTGTGAGACATTAACTAGATGGTGATTTCTCAACTAAGTGACTTCTCTTGAACATGTCGGTGACACTAAGATGAATTCGTATCATTAACCCCAAAATATGGATGGTATGAAAGACCAATGGTATGATGATCGGTGAACGGAATAACCCAACCCAGCTCAATAATGGAGGCGAAGTGAAAGTGTCATGTTCAAGAGCGACTTGCTACCATAAATTCTTCAAGTTTTTTCCCTTTCTTCCCTAGTCATTGCTGACCAATACCTTTTTACTTTTTTCAAGCTTGAGGAGGATAACATATGCTTGTTGTATAATTCACCCTTTAGGCAAACCTGTCACTATTTAATGTTTTAACGAGTCTAGCGACAGTGAAACTCGGTCTCGTCTAGATGGACGAGTTTGTTGTTATTTTTTTAACGAGTTTAACGACAAGGATAAATCAGTCCTTTTCATGTTTAGAGAGTTTTAAAAGGGACGAAAAGAAAAATCCATAAGTTCTTTTTCATAAAGTAATCCCTTAGGTCCGAAAAAGGATAAAATAATACAGGAGGGATGACATTTCCAATACTTTAACGAGCTGGAAAGGACAAGCACTCGACAATCTTTTCATGTTTAACGAGTCTCAAAAGGGTTTAAAGAGGACTCTATTTTTAGGAACGAGTGGTGTCTAGGGTAGCAACTGGTTCCGTTGAAGTTGGAACTTCTCAAAACATGTTGATTTATGTGAAGAGGCTGGCTAATAAGACCACTCATTGCAACTGTTCTTCAAAAAGGGTAAAACAACCAAGTGAAAGCGTATGATCAGCCAAAGAGATGGTGGTGATGAGATGAAAACAACCAAGGCTCAAAAGGCTGACATAATGGCAATCACAAGGGTTAAAAATTGAAAATGGGTTCATTTTTAGACAAGCTTGAACCATGGGGAACTATGCTTGGATTCAGTTTCATGTTTACACAAACTTGAAACAAAAAAACTATGCTTAGCTTTAGTTTCTTTTTTACACAAGCTTAAAATGAAAAAATATGCTTGAATTGGTTTACATGCCCCTAGCATGATGAAAATGAGAGTCTCCTATAACTAGACGGAAATCATTGCAGTGAAGCAGGATTGTTATCCAACACCTATTTGGCTTTGTTTAGATAGACAAAGGTGAATGGTATGATAGACCAATCACATAACCTACAAGGAAACTTATCTTTACCAGATGGTTTTCCCCCCAAGCTTCATTACAGTCACCTAAGTAGACTACTCATGGCTATCAGGTGGATGGAATGAAGGTTCTTTTATGAGGTCAAGTGAAAGACTTGACTGGGATTTTACGAGATCTAATCAAAGACTTGACTTGGAAGGTTGTTTTAAGGTACCTTGTTTCATTTTTTACATGAGCTTGACACAAGGCAAGGAATTATGCTCACATTCTTGGTTTCATTTTTTAACGAGCTTGACACAAGACAACGAACTATCCTCTGACACTTGGTTTCATTTTTTAACGAGGTTGACACAAGACAACGAACTATCCTCGATATTCGTTGTTTCATTTTTAATCAAGGTTGACACAAGACAACGAACTATCCTCAAATTCCAATCACAACTCATAAGAGGTCACGAAGGAGAGATCTAGTTCTAATGCCCCCAATACATAATGTACAACATCACTGAATTGATCGTCAGTGAATGTAGGTATGGAACAAGTTGCCACATAATTAGTCCATGGCGCGGATGATACCATTGGTACAAATGGACCATTTAGGGATGATGCTTGACTAGGAGTTATATTTGAACCGGGAAAAGAAAGCTGATTAATGGTGACAATCTTGTCTTCATGCGGGAAACAAATCACTCGAAAGAGTGTTGAAACAATAGCTCCCATGTTATAAACATAGTCACTCCAAAAAAGTAAATTATAATCTAAAGGTCCTGGGACTACCATCACATTCAGATAAATAATTTTTTCTCCCAAAGTGATAGGTAACTGAGGAAGGATCCCTAATGGTCAATTGGTTCCTTTGTTAAAGCCCAACAGATTTTGTGTAACAGGCACACGCGGTGGCGAACCATGCACTTTCCAAGCAGTTGAGGAAAGGATACTCACTGATGCACCTTCATATATAATAGTGCCAGACACAATCATTTTACAAACTTGTACTATGATCTAGAAAGGCACATAAGAAGGAAGGCGGGATCCTGCTACTTGATTCCAATCAAAGGAAGTGACTAGACTACTTGAGTGGGGTACCGAAGAAACAAGAGAATTAACCCCTTGAGTTATGAGAACTGGAGGATTTTCCTCCTATCTTGATGGAATAGGCATATTGCCCCCAAGGTCGTTAGAATCTGAAGTAACAAAAAGAACTTAAGCGGTATCATTTTCGCTCTCTTCGGGAAAGGTACGATTAGTTGAAGGTGAAATTGGGCCAACTGTTACCTTGACCTGTTGATTTTGGTCGGGTATAGACTCATAGGATTCACTTTTAGAGAGAGTAGTTTCGACCGATGGTTGATTTAAGTCTGTCAATTTATCACCTAGTGAAGGATTCAGGGAGTGTTTCCTGTAACTAGATGGAAGTCGTTGCGGTGAAGTAGGACGATTATCCAACACTCTTTTGGCTTCATCCAAATAGGGACAAAGGTGAAAGGGGTGTACACCTTCACATAAATTACATGGAAGCTTGACTTTTACCTTCTGTCCATGAACTTTACTATCACTAGTTGATGACACGGGATGGTGTGAACGTGAAGACCATTCTTTCAAGATCTGAGGAAAGTAAGGACAATTTCGATGAAAATGGTCTCCCGCACAAATTATGCATGGATATTTGACTTTGTGAGGTTCAACAGATGGATTTTCATCAAATGTTGCATTCAGAGCAGTGGTTGCTTGGTTGCCCTTTTTCTGAATTAGCTTCTTCTTCTTCTTCCCTTCCTTCTTCTTCTTAGCCACCTGGTTACCAGTACCAATACTTTCACCAAGTGAAGAGGAAGAGGGGGAGGAAGAAACAAACAAGGGAGAAGGCAAAGGGTCAACTTCAGGATCAACTGGACGTTGATTTTGTCCAGTTGGAGAAATCATGACATTTTGAACCAAAGGAGTTGAAAACAACCATACTGGTAGGCTAATGGTAAATCTTCGAAGAGACAATGTAGCCATGTAAGGAGCACCAATATTTCTGAAAGAAGGAAAAGGACTAGGATTTCCATGAAAAGGGATTAGTTGATCGGTGGACTCTAGATTTGTCACCATATGTTTCAACCTAAGATCAACTAAGGAATGGGGATGTTATTCCGAATTCAATTAATTTTAATGACGCTTGGACACAACTTTGCCTTTTTAGTTTTTAAGAGTCGATAAAAAGCTAAAGATGACTCTAGTCTCCTTCAATTTTTAATGAGCCTGAAAGGACAAGTGCTCAGATGGACCTTTTCTTTTAGAGAGTAAAAAAGGAACGAAAGTGACTACTCTGGAAAATCTAGACAAAGGGATTACCAAACAAATTGCAAAACTGCAATATACACCTTGGTGATAAATTGAAGAGAAATTACGAAGGACTTATGTACGGTAGTCAATCTTCTCAAATGATGTGTTTAGTGCATTGCGATCAATAAGGTAGCAGACTCGATTTCCTATGGATAAAGGATTTAAGCCTATTATGGTCTCCCAATATATACGCAACAATATGGGGAGCACAAGTCCATGCTAGCACTTGTGGTATCAAGGAGGAGGAATCACCCAACCTTTAATGAAATGATAGCCACTAGTTTTGACGACGCCAGAACACGTCACTAGCCTAGACCTCTAGATATGTTGCGTTAAGTTCCAAAGCATTGTTAGGTTCATTGAAATTCATTTTAAAGTTGATCTTGTTTAGAGTTTTCCTTTCAATAGTTCATTGCGTGATGATGATTTGAAATTCCTAAGATGCAATCTACAATGATAAACAATCTTTGTTTATTTGGGCAATGAAAATCCTAGCTACTAGGGAAAGAAGATAACAATGCTTTTAAGAAAAGAGGAAAGAGCACACACTAGTGCATTTCCCTAAATCATCTTTTTGCACACAAATAAAAAAAAAATGCTAAATACAAATGCATGTATTTTTTTTCCCTTTCCTTAATGTGAAAAATTCCAAAAGGAAAACTAAATGTAGCAAAGATCTTAAATATTTCACTCAAAATGACATTTTCGACAATTTCTTCTTCAAAAGAGAAAGGAAGACTCAAAAACGACGCTTTCAATTTTGAAAAAAAAATGCTTTTGAAACTTCGAATATAAACAAGTCAAATCAAATGCATCAAGAAAAGTTCAATCGATTATCAAGGGAAGGAATAATTTATGAAACTTCTCTTTCTGACAAAAAATAACAATTACGACACTTTTTGTACCAAAGCAACAAATCGACTAAAACAACTTTTTGACAAAGGATTGTAAATGATGAACAAATACACAAAAAAATTCACTAATCCTAATGTAATTGAGACTGATCTAAGTGATGCAAGTAAGTTTCAGTAAAGAGGCACTATTCATATGCAGCAAAACAACCAAACAAAACTGAAAACAAGGTCAAAAATCTCAATTTCTAGATGGAAAAAGAGTTCAGTCAATCATCGCACTTAGGCTTCACAGAAAGTAATATGCATCACACTTACTGCACTTGGGAGGTGCGATGCATACTGAGTGATAGTGGAAGACAATGTGATGGTCCAGGGAGCACAACTGAAATGGGTTTTGGCTCAAATGTGGAGTTGTTTTCAATGAGTTAAGGTGGGTTTTGATGAACAATGATGAGCAAAGTATGATGGAATGTCTTGAGAGGTTACTGAGCTACCAAAAGGGCATATAGATGTGCTTGCAAGTCAAATGTTTAATTCATAAATGAAACCAGAGAATGACTAAAGCACCATTCATCTACTATGCAATTGCAGAGCAAGGGCAGTTCGAAGGCTACCTGGCTGACTTCATAATCTGTCTATAGTTTATCAAATTGAACATAAAACAAACGTCTGTTCATTCCCCAGCAGAGTCGCCAATTTGTTTCTAGGAAAACTAGTATTCCTTAAGAATGCTACCCCTCTAGGTTTGGCAGCTACCCTAGAAACAACAACTTAAAGCAATTCAATGATTTCTTCTATGTGTAACAGATAAGAGAAAGATAATGGAACCAACTTAGAACTTCTGCTTAATCCCTTGCTTGATCTCTCTCCCCTTTGACAGATCCTACAACTCCTCCCCATACTTAACATGCTTGGAGAGTACCTGCACAAGTACAGCAACAAAGAACCATCAAAGCATCATGATCTATTACAACATTAGGGGTGATTTTAGGGGCGAATGTTCGCCCTTTGGCGAAATTAAGGGGTTTTAAATTTTTAGTGGGCGAATATTTTGTATCATAGTACATTTTTACAAACCACCTCAAATAGCCCACCTTATTTTAAGGGAGAGGGTAAAAAAGGTAAATTTAGCCCTTGAAATTAGGAGTTACAACCTTCCATTCACCCAATT
>APFE030218599.1:38987-51815 GCA_000404065.3 Pinus taeda | reverse complement strand
TATTCGCCATGCCTAGTGAGAGATTCGCCAAAAAATTATATATACATATCATATTATTGATAAAATCGCCTTCCATTTTTCCTATATATGGAGATTCGCCCATTTATTATACATGTAAATTTAGGGGGGGGTTCTTAAAATTTTCCCTGTACAACATAAACATTACAAAATCAGATATATAATGAACAAATGATAGCATTCACAAATGATAACATTCACAATTTCACAATCATAAGGAAGAAAACTTGAAGAGCTTTATTAATAGAAAGGAGAATTACAACCCAGTTGTCTGATCCAGCATCATCTTCCCAGCTTCAATCCTTCTTCACCTCATGAAATAGCAAGATCACTCCAATAAGAATACAATACTCTCTCCTCAAACTATCAACACTTCCTTGCAATCAATATTCCAGCCCCTAGATCTCTTAGATGAGGGATCCTTTTATAGATGTTTGCAAGGGTGTGATTCATCCATGGGGTTTGATTAGTGTCATTCCACTTGTTACAATGGGTTCCACAAGAGAAGGGATTGAATATTTTCTTAGATCCCTTATTCATCCTTGGGCGAATTTAGAGAGGAAAGTGGCATAGGAGAAAGTTCTAGAAGATTCCACGAGCAATCAACTGAAAAATGTCCCGGACATTTGTCCATACTCACCCATCACACCCTATAGAAGGCCTAAACATTATGCATTGCACCTTGGCAGTGTACCACTCAGTATGCATCGCACTTTGCCAGTGGAGCAGTCAGTATGATTCAATTTAGGCAATTTCTGGATGGTTTCTTAGATGGAACTTTTGGGGAATGATGTATTCAGGGGACTATGTTCTTTTAGGGTATGAAACAACTCTTTTAGGAGTTGATGAGCCCTAATACATTGACATATAAGCTGGGGTTGATGTGCCTAAATATCTCTATAACAAGAAGAAAAAAAAGTAAGGCTATCTATGAGGGCATGACAACTACATAGTGCCAAGGTGTGTCAGTTAATTACAGGAAGTAATAACAAATACTAGATAGTTCCAAGCCATGTTAGGCATGCCAAGACATGCCAAGTGCTAAGTTCTTCTAGGATGTGTCAAGAGCCAGGGTGTGGGGTGAACACATTCTAGGGAGTGTTAGGACCAGGTGGTAGGGAGACACAAGGGAGAACTAGTTTCAAATTGATGGAAATGAAGTGTAAATGAGTTTCAGGTATGCTAAGGAGGGAGTGAAAAGATATGCTAGACAATTCCAAGGCATGTTAGAGTGCTAGGGAAGCATATGAAGATGTTCCAAGTGCCAATGTGTGCCAATGCGTGTTGAGTGTTATGGAGTGCCAAGGAAACACAAGGGAGCACTAGGTCAAAATGCATGAGAATGAATCAATAAGAGTGTATGACAAGGACTGTTAGTGAGTTCCAAATGTGATAAGGAGGGAGTGACATCATATGCTAGGAAGTGCTAAGTCATGCTAGCATGCCAAAGTGACATGTGGCTAAGAAGTGTTAGGTTCCATTATGTGCCAACACATGCTAGGAAGTGTTGGGGGGTGCTAGGGAAACACAAGGAGCACTAGGTCAAAATAATGCACACAAATGAATGATTAAGAGTTTATGACAGGATGTTTGGGTGAATTCTAGGTGTGCTAAGGAGGAAGTGACAAGGTATGCTAGGCAGTGCTAAGGCATGCTAGATGCCAGGGAAACCTGCCAAGATGTTCCAGGTGCTAGGGTGTGTCAATGCATGCCAGGGAGTGTTATGAAGTGCTAGGGACACACAAGGGAACACTAGTTTTAAATGCATGTAAATGAATGAATAAGAGTGTGTGACAAGGAGTGTTAGCGAGTTCTAGGTGTGCTAAGGAGGGAGTGACAAGGTATGCAAGGTAATGCCAAGGAATGCTAGAGTTGCAAGGTGACATGCCAAGATGTGCCAAGTTCCAAGGTGTGTCAATGCATGCCAGGGAGTGCTAGTAAGTGCCACAGAAACACAAGGGAGAACTAGTTGGAAATGAACATATAAGAGTTTGTGATAGGGAGTGTTAGCTAGTTCTAAGTGTGATAAGGAGGGAGTGACAAGGCTATGTGCCAGGTAGTGCCAAGCATGCTAGAGTGCTATGGCATGTCAGGGAGTGGTAGGGTGTGTTAGGGAGTTCCAAAGAATTACATGGAATGTAGGGGATTATAACATGTGCCACATAATGCCAATGGATTTTTAGACGTGCCAAGTGTTATGGTATGTCAAGATGTAAACTATGTTTCTTAGTTGTTTTATGGCCACGGTTGGACATGAGCCTTGACTTGGTAACTTGTTAAGTGGGATGATTTAAGATTAGATATTAGTTTCCTAAGATTATTTATAGACCATTCTTATGTGAACAAGGCATATCCTAGTTGCAGTAGCTGTAACTTGGTCAAGTTGTTGTAGTTGAAGTAGGACTTGGTTGGGTTCCCAAGTCTTAAAAAAATAAGGGTAGTTGTGAGGGCATGATAGCTAAGGCGTGTCAGGGTGTTCCAAGGGATGAAAAGGCATGCTAACACATGCTAGATAGTTTCACTCCATGTTGAGGAGTGTTGGGGAGTGTCAGTGCATCACAAGGGAGAACTAGGTCAAAGTGCATGGAAACAAACAAATAAGAGTGTCTACCAGGGAGTGCCAGTGAATTTTAGGTGTCCCAAGGACGAAGTGTGTTAGGAGAATTTCATAATAGGAATTTTAGGAGGAAATCCTACGATTGCGATAAGGGGATGGAGAAAATAGTTTCAGACAAAGGGATACTTTGGACTAGGCACAACACTATTTTTTCAATGACTTGGTTGGGTTCCCAAGTAGCAAAAAAAGTAAGGTTGTCTATGAGGGTATGACAACTAGGGAGTGCCCAAGTGTGAAGGGAATTACAGGAAGTGCTAACGCATGATAGACAACTCCAAGGCATGTTAGGCATGCCAATACATGCCAAGTGTTAAGGTGTTCTAGGTGATAGGGTGTGGTGCCAACGCATTCTAGGGAGTTCTAGGGAAATAAAAGGGAGTGGTAGTTTCAATTGCATGGAAGTGAATGATACGAGTGTGTCATAGGGAGTGTTAGCAAGTTTTAAGTGTGCTAAGGAGGGAGTGACAAGGCATGATAAGCAGTGCCAAGGCATGATAAAGTGATAGGAAAGCATGAAAAGATGTTCCAAGTGTCAGGGTGTGCCAATGTGTGCGAAGGAGTGTTAGGGAAACACAAGGGAGAACTAGGTCATAATGCATGGAAATGAATGAATAAGAGTGTGTGAAAGGGAGTGTCGGTAAGTTCCAAGTGTGCTAAGGAGGAGTGACAAGGCATGCTTGGTAGTGCTAAGGAATGCTAGAGTTTTAGGGAAACATGCGGCCAAGATGTGACAACACGCACAAAGAATTGTTAGCTGGGAGTGCCAGTGAAACATAAGGGAGGACTACATCAAAATGCATGGAAATGAAAAAATAAGAGTTTTTGATTGGAAGTGTCACTAAGTTCTAGGTGTGCTAAGGAGGGAGTGACAAGGTATTCTAGGCTATGTTAAGGCACACTAGAGGCCAGGGCAACATGCCAAGATGTAATAGGTGCTAGGATATAGCAACACATTCCAAAGACTGTTAAGAAGTGCTAGGGAAACATAAGGGAGAACTAGGTCAAAATGAATCGAAATGAATGAATAAGAGTTTGTGACTGGGAGTGTCAGGGAGCTCTAGATGTGCTAAGGAGAGAGGGACAAGCTATTTTAGGTCATTCTAAGGAATGCTAGAGTGTTAGGGAAGCATGCCAAGATGTGCCAGGTGCCAAGGTGTGCCAATGCATGCTAGAGAGTGTTAGGGAGTGTTAGGGAAACTCAAGGAAGCACTAGGTCAAAATGCGTGGAAATGAACGAATAAGAGTGTGTGACAGGGAGTGTCAATGAGTTCTAGTTTTGGTAACGAGGGAGTGGCAAGGTTATCTGCTAGGGAGTGCCAAGGTACGATAAACTACCAAGGTATTTCATGGAGTTCTAGGGTGTGCTAGGGAGTATCAAAGAATCCCAAGGAATGTAGGGGATGCTAACACACGCCACATAGTTCCAAGGTATTCAAAGACATGCCAAGTATTATGGCATGTCAAGATGTAAAATGTGTTGCTTGGTTGTTTTATGACCACGGTTGGATGTAATGATCCTTTCTTAGTAACTTGTTAAGTGGAATGAGTTGAGATTGGACACAAGTAGCCTAAGATGAGTTATATGTAGTTCTTAGGTGAAAATGTCATATGTTGAATTTCCACGGTATGTGAGAATTTGGGTTTGGTCTTACAATCTTTGATGCAAACACAATCAAGTGCCACAACACATGTAATTTTCACAATGAAGCCTACACATTAGAGAATCAACTAGTGCACATGAGAATTTTTAATTTTTTCCAACCCTTCTTCATTATATTACAAACTATAATACAATAGGCTGGAGCTCTTGTACCATGGATTGTGGCCCTTAACAATCACACTGATACAAGGAATACAACTAGGGCTTGGTGTTAGTCCTTTGACAACTAATCTACCATCAACAAGACAACACTTGACCTACTTGTTGATGGTGGCCACACACAACCCTTTTAGTCCACATGTCCTAAACACATTTGGCAGGTCCTCTTACCTCCCATTCTATAACTCCTCAATCTACCTCTAATAATGAACTCAACACCTTTAGGTTACTGAACTCGACTCAACAAACTTCTTCCTCTATCTAACTCCTTTTTCCTTCAAGGTATGCAACACTTAACATCTTCAATCAGCTATTCAAAACCCCATTTCTGGACAAATCTTTGGTCTAACCACTTTTTCTATACAACTACTCCAAGATGACAAGTCTAGGGCTATGGACTCTGCCCTTATTCTCATTGGCTCAATCCTCTACAATACGTTGAACTAGGGCCATTTGGCTAGCCTACTTGACTGCTACTTCAGTCCTTTAAAGGCTACATGTCCTTAGGCCCAATACACCTACCCTTCTACCAGTCTTGTTGTCCTTCACAAGTATAGGACTTAGGGCTCTTATTTGATAGTCACCTAACAACCCTCCAACTATACTTGGACTGCCATCAATTTTCCCAACCAAGTTCAATTTTTTTACTGATCTAGGGCCCATAGCACTACCTTCATTTAGGGCTCTTCAAATCTGCCACCTAATAGTGATTTGAGTCCTCTCACAATCACTATTCTTGTGTACCAATTTCTTTGTATAATCTATGAAAAAATATGAACTAGTCCTCTTATCATCCTTCTAAAAATTTGTAGATAATTGAACTGGGGTCGCAAATTAGCCACTAACAATCTATTGACTAACTGTTTATAGGCTGCTTCAAATCTTTGTCGAAAACTTTATGGAAGGTCCACCAAAATCAACTCCTCTTCATGTCAATCCATTCCTCATATGGCACATTTCTTCTACTCAATCTTCTACTTGGGTTCCACCCTTCTTTGGATTTGTTATCTCCACACATACTTTTTCAAACCATATTTGATATATGTGGTCTATATTTCATAGATAAACCTCACTATAAGGTTCACGACCCCTCTTCTTCTACACATACTTTTCACAGTCTTAAGGGCATACCTTATGGATTGAACATGCTAGGAAACTGCCCTAACTAGAGAATTATACTTTTTTTCTAATTTCTTTCAAACAAACCCTATCCACCCATAGAGAAAATAACAACTCTTACCTTCATAAGAGACTCGGCCTAGCTCATATGGATCCATAGATTCTAGTCATTTCTTTGACTGAATCTTGACCTAAACTTCATATCTCTATGAATCTCAAACTACGGTTGCCTCAGTCAATGTTACACCTACAACTACTTCTGTTCTGGCCCTAGATTTTAGTGTAGGCCCTTCTCCATTTGTGTTGGTCTTTATCACAAACCTTGGGGCCTCCTAACCAGCACAAGACAAGGTATCAACCCTCTCTGCTATTTCAAAATCCAATGTGGCCTTCACACAAAAACACCATTGAAATCAAAAGCCCAAATTCTCATGATCCGCCTCTCTTGAGCTCGATATGCTAGAAGAGAACCAACAATATGCCATCCTACTTCCTAGCTCGAACCCATTAAGGTATGCGACATTCTTGTGAACCCTCACATGATGATCTTGCTCTTGGAGAATGATCACAACCTCCCTTTAACAACCCTTACTCAACCCTCTAACTCGACCTACTTTAGGACTACATCTCTCCTGGCCTCTTTGATCAAATGAGCTCCTTCTCACTTGATGTTCTTCCCTTCATACTAAAGCATCTTTAAATAGCTTTCACTAGCTAGGCCTCTTAGGAACCCTTTAGAACTTATGTGTTTTATCCAGTTATACCTTAGGAAATATTAATTTTCTTTTATAATTTTATTTTATATTTTAAACCCCATCTTGGGTCAAAAATGCCTTCGCTTGGGTTCTTTTCCCACAAAGCCTTTTGTGACCAAAATCACACAAACCTATCTCACTAGGCTCATGGAGTACCTCCCAACCTGCACAATTCAACAACATAGTCTCGTTATAGTAACTGTAACTTATTCAAGCTCTTGTAGTCAAGCGAGGACTTGGTTGGGTTCCCAAGTTGTAAATTAAGGGTACTTTTGAGGGAATGATAGCTAGGGGGGCTCAAGGCATGCTAAGGAATGAAAAGGTGTGATAACACATGCCAAACAATGTCAATGCATACTGAGGAGTGTTAGGGAGTGCCGAGGCATCACAAGGGAGAACTAGGTCAAAATGCATGGAAATGAACAAATAAGAGTGTGTGCAAGGGAGTGTTGGCGAATTCAAGTGTGTGAAGGACAGAGTGTGTTAGAAAAAGTTCATAATAGGATTTGCAAGAGGCGAGCCTACAGTTGTGATAAGGGGCTCGATAGAGCAGTTTTAGACAAATGGAGACTTTGTGTTGGGCACAACACTGGTTTTCCTTTAGCTATTATTTTTATATGACATGTGGCACACTTTGGCCAAATTCTCATGTTTTGAACTATTTTAGAAAATTGCATATTTCACATTGTTGTGTATAAGTTTTGGGTCACTCAACTTGTGCTGAATTATATCTTGTGTGTCTTGTGCATCTTGTGGTTCTTGCAAACTCTCAATTAATGCTCTAATGTTTATATGAACTATGTAGCAATTAATTTGTAGATTCTAAACTGCTCATGAAATTTACTAAATCACAAGACTAGAGTATACTCTATTAATTTGCAGAAGAAGATTCACAATCGAGAAAACATATTATAAAATGCACCAATATTTATCACAAATACACAAAGGTTTATCTAGGGGAGAACAACTGCTCAAAACCCATTTCATACGTAATGCATGAATCAAAGAATATGGATGAAAACAATATGCTTGCTCAAGCTTGAGCACAACCTGCAACTGTATCTTCTATCCTCTTCTTGATTGATTGAACCCGGCTAATACTTAGCCAAATTTTCAAGCCTCCAAGCTCCTATTTCCTTGCGCTTTTCCCTTGGGAAATTGCCCCTATTTTTTAGTAATTTCTCACCAAGAAACTGTGCAATTACCATAGGTTAATTATTTGGTTGCATGCACCACCTGTACAACTTGGATTAGTTTAAAACTAATAGTACACTTCCCTTGAACTCCAATATCAACCAAGGAACTTGAATTCTCTGCATGCGGCAATTATTTTGGGTTGATTGATCAGTTAACTAGTTGATCACTGAGTGTGACTGAAGTTACACTACACAACTTGACCCTTCATTAGTTCTTTTGATAGATAGAACTAGTTAAAACTGACAATAACTCAGATTAACTAAAATGGATTCTACAAATTAGCAATCAATCATGTAGAATTGAACTCAAGTGTCTCTAACTTAAATTAATTGAGTTAACTAAGCGACAAGTGCCATGTCACCTCAGTTAACTACCTGTAAGTATTCTGCTGAAATTGAAATTCTAATTTTAATCTAGTTTGACCAAGTCAAAGTCAAAACAAGAATTTCTTGTTTGATTTTCAACAAACTAGACATACATGTGAAGTACTACATGTGTAAGCTATGTTGCTTGGTTTTTTTATAGCCATGGCTAGATGTGATATTTGTATTAATAATTTCTTAAGTGGGATAATTTGAGCTTGGACATGAGTGGCCTAAGATGAGTTATAGGTAGTTCTTAGATGAACAAAGCACAATCTACTTGTAGTAGGTGCAATTGGTCATGTTGTTGTGACTGAAGCAGGTCAATGTCACATGAACTGCAATAGCTAAGGACTTGATTGGGTTCCCAAGTCATGAAAAAATGTAAGGCTATTTTTGAGGGAATGAGTGCTAAGGTGTGCTAGGGAATGCTAACATGTGCCAGATAATGTGAATGCATGTCAAATATGCTAATATGTGCCAAGTGCTAAGGCATGAAAATATGTTCAAGGGTGTAAGAATACGTGTCAGGGACTATCAAGGAAACAAAAAAAGAAACAAATTAAACTACAAGGAAATGAACACATAAGAGGGTCAATAAGTCATCAATTTACCTTTTCCAAGAGGGGCATGCTAGGCACACCAACACTAGGTGTGAATAGGTGAAAAGTTCCAAGTGTTAGTGCATTCTAAGTCGAGGGTCAACTCCACATTATCTGAAAGGAAGAATTGGGGCTATTAAAAGACTCAAATCTTCCTCCGTTACTTCTCATCTACTTTCCAATAATTTATCTCAAATAACTTTAATATTAAACCATTCCAAAGCATACTAAGGCATCTCAACGAATGTTAGACATGCTAAGACTTTCCAAGCGCAAACATGTACCAAGTGCCAATGTGTGTTAGGGAGTGATATACATGTTATGAAGTGGGAGGGCATGTCGAAGAGTGCTATGGTGTGCGAGAGAGTGCAAATGCATGTTGAGAAGTGTTAGGGAGTACTAGGGAGTACTAGGGCAACACAAGGGAGCACTAAGTCAAAATGCATGGAAGTGAACGAATATGAGGGTGTGTCAGGGAGTGTTAATGAGTGCTAGATGGCATGCCAAGGAGGGAGTGAAAAAGTATGCTCAACACTGACAAGGGATGCTAGGGAATATCAGGGCATGTCAAGAAGTTCCAGAGTGTCTTAGGGAGTTCCAGTGTGTGTTAACATGTGTCAACTAGTGCAAAGGAAATCCAAGGCATGCCATATGCTAAGGCATGCTAGGATGTGCAGGGTGACAGAGTATGCCAATATGTGTCAAGGAATGTCAAGGAAACAAAAGGAAGAACCAAGCTAAAATGCAAGGAAATGAACACATAAGAGAGCTAATAAATCATGACTTTATCTTTTTTAAAAGGGGATTTCTAGGCACATTAATAAAGGGTTCCAATACATGCCTAGTGTCAATGTGTGCCAAGTGCTAATGTATGCCAAAATATTCTAGGGCATGCTAGGGACTGCAGGGCATGCCAACACATGCTAGGAGAGTGTTATATTATTTTAGGGCCTACTAACATGTGCTTGGGTGTCTTAGTCATGGCTAGATGTTCTAGGTACAAAGATGTTCCAAGACATGTGAGGCGCCAAGGAATGTTAGTGTGTGCCAAAGCATGTTAAGGTGTGCCAAGATTGTTGAAGAGTACTAGGTCTCTCTCATTAATAGAATTGACAGAATTTGATTATGTATTAAATAATATAGTTCCTGCATACATTAGTGGAGCTTTATCTAAATAGAATTCGTTAAATAATAAACCCAATAGAAATTAATCATGTGTTAACTCATAGGAAAACTATATTCTCATTACTTGAGAGAAATGATACACATTAATTACTTCTTAACAAATTGACTGACTTTAGCCACTATGGCCTTGGACACATGAAAAATACTCCACAACAATGGTCTTAAATTGTTATCTTTTGACAAAGAATATAGTAACATGCACATAACATCATCAAAAAATCATTGGAATGATCAATGATGACGAACATTTTTTGACTGTCACCAAAAGTAACCAAAAAGAGCATTGGGAAGGGTCAATAAAAGATTGTCACTAAAAGTGTCACCGAAGAGAGAATTAGTGACGGGCCTTTAAAAACCCTTACCAAAAGTGTCATTGAAAATGGCTTTGGTGATAAACCTTAAAGGACCATCACTATATGCACGTACAACAACACTTTTTTAGGGACCATCGCCATATGCGACATTGGTGATAGACCTTAAAGGTCGGTCACAGGAATGATCTTCACAAATGACCTTTTTTGTTGGAGTGAATGATCAGGTGGGTCCAACAATTTCAGAAATTTCTGAAATATCTTAAGCGAGCCGAGAAGAAGTCAAATTCGCACCAGTATATGATCATATATCTTAAAGTCAGCTTTATGCACTTTGAAGAGTGCTTTTGATCAGAATCTGAATTAAGGACAAAAATTTGCTCAAAAATCAAAATTCTTACATAGCATTAACAAGTTTTCCTAACATTTCGAATCAACTTTGAAAACATTTTCAAAATCTTGTTCAGAAAAACTTGAAGTTACATAATTTTATTTGAAACCTTCACCATAATTATGTAACAAGAGTTCAATTTGCTTTAAAAAAGAAAAAAAGCTTGAATCGACGGAACACATTTATAAAAGGAATCCATATCACTTTAATTTGTAGCACACTGTAGCTAAATGTGCCAAGATACTTTGGACACAGTTCAATGGAGTTAGACTCGTGCACTTTTAAGAAATGTATTTAAGATATTTTCTAACAAGTTTCAGACATGTTAACAAGCTTGAAGCGACAATGATCCATTTGGAATCTTCTCTGTTTGTACATTTCGAAGAAAGAGCTCTCTCCGCCTTCAGACGCATCAAGTTAAAGTAAATAGTATACCTCGTACAGATTAAGAGCGATAATGGAAAATTAACATTGGTCAAATAAAATTTATATTTATTTTTAACATAATATATATCGGTAGTTTCCCATGAATAGGTTGAGTAGGTTAAATATCTTTATTTTCATAGCTATTACGATGTTGTGATACAATGCATTTAGGTTTTCGACATGAAAGAGTCAGGAATCTAAGTGCTGGGGTCTGGCATGTGTCTCAAGGTTGCTGCATGCAGCAAGCGTGGAGTTGGTATGGAGTCATTTCGAATAAACAAACGTTCAAATTGTTAATTTTCCGCCTGGAGAATATAGTGCAATGAACGTTGTACAACGAAATTTTTGTATGTGGTCCACTGTCTAAGCGCAGTACGGCAAATTCATGAATGCACATATGTAGATTCATAAGGGTTGTTCTATAATATATAAAGGTCATTGGATTTGGGTTAATCGCCCTTGAAATTTATATGTGTGTAGTAGTGTTTAAAGGTAGATTCATCAATGTCTTGGTAGAGTGTATAGATGTAGATTTATAAATTTTGTTGTATGGTGTATAGTGGTTATCACACTTAGGGTATTTTAGTACTTTATATCATGTATTGTACGTACATAAAGATAAAGATTATTAGATATTAGGTATTTTAGATTCAATAATTCTTTATGCACTTTTGTATTTACTATTTTTTATTATTAACAACTATATTGATATATAGTTAAACATTAACAATTATACCCTATTATATTAGTCCATAGTCACTTATGACCAACCATGTTTATTTATAATCAACCATGGTTGACCATAATTAACCTTTGTCAAATAAATTCAATCATGGTCAACCTTGGGCAACAACACAACCATATTCATCCATCCTTAAACTACTTCAACAATCGTTAACCATGGACACAATGCTCATCCATGGTTATCATGGACAACCATATTTATATATAGTTAAATATTGACAACCATGAATAAGTTAGAGACTTTTAAATCATAAATGACTAATTTACATCTATGTTAGATTTTAGGCTTCTATGGTAGTTTTTTGCAGTGGCATGATCCGAATAGTTTCGTGTTCATTCTGTAGACGTTTCGAACCCCAAAGGGGGTCCATCATAAGGACTAAATTAGATAGAATATGAATGAAAGCTTATTGAGAGAAGAGTCTCTCAACCTGGGTATAAATAAATGTCGGCTTCTTTAATTAGGGATCTACGTTTATTTATACCCAGGTCAATAGACTCTTCTCTCAATAAGTTTTCATTCATATTCTATCTAATTTAGTCCCAATAATGCCCCCTTTGGGGTTAGAAACGTTGACAGAATGAACACGAAACTGTGGATAATCCGATCATGCCACTGCAAATTTACATCTAATTTTTATAAGTAGTTGAAATTTTTTTAGACAACTTCTGAAAACCATTATAAAGGATATACATATTATAAGTTTATCAATATGTCACATACTAAAACTGAATCTTGTATTTTAGTTTATTTAGTTATGTTTAGTTTATTTAGTTATGTTTAAACTAAGTGGCAGGAAGTAGCTACCATGTAGCACTCATTATTAGATATTTTAGATATTTTTTAATGTACAAGAACAAATTTTAGATTAGTAAAATTATATGGGAAATGTAATAAATATATTATTTATATATTATATATAGTTATGGATTTTTTTTCAAAATATTGATATTTATGGCATTTAGGTTTTGGGTGATATTTTCTAATAAAATTTATTTAAAATTTGGCAAAAAATTGTTGGAACCACAAATTTTATTTATGAATTTTGCACTAAAAAAAATGTCCCATGTTTTTTTGGATACACTAAATCTATTTTTTATATTAAAAAACAAATGTTAAACAATATAAAAACATGATAGAATCAAAATTGTTTCTCATTTGATAAAAATATGACAATATGACAATATAATTTGAACAATAAATAATAACAAACACGATAAATGAATACTGATAAAATTTGATATGAATGTTGTTAAATGAAGGATAATAACAAACACATTT
>APFE030218599.1:0-10388 GCA_000404065.3 Pinus taeda | reverse complement strand
TTCTCTAAACATACATTATTCTATGAGAAACCAAGTGTTTTTCGATCCTACCTCAAGTCCAACGCTTGTTGCAGCAGTACAGCCTCGTCGATCCAGATGAGCTCCTCCTTCACGTTGAAACCTGCATACACTAACAATCAAACGATTACATAACACCTGAATATTCCATAAAACAAAGCATATTCAACATATAGACCAAGGAGTATATGAAACAATTCATTAACAACAAATCATTGAGAAGAATGGACTTCTTTGTATTAAGGAAACAAAAAAGAAACCATTACAACCTGAGCCTTGGTGTTGTGCAAGTTCCTCCCAGGGTCCAGCAAGAGTTTTCCTCTACTTTGACACAAGCTCACCCACTTCCAAATGAAACAAGAAAGGATGGTAATCTCTCCTCACAAGCTTCTACAAGGAAGTCCTAATTCCAGTAGCATCTACCCTTTGGAATGTTCAGCTTTCAACTCCCCTCCTCTGGCCCAATGCCTGTATTTATAGTGTTCTAGAGGAAGTTATTCAGGTCCAACATCAATGGGATATTCCCTCTTTTGGATGGGGTAGCTCCTCTCTTGATGGGATAAGTTCCTCTATCATAGGGATGCATGAACCATCTGGAGGCGCTCAATACACGTCAAACACTCTTCTAGAAAGCTCTAGAACTGACCACAAGTAACTTTTCTAAGATGAAACTCGCGCCTTTTGACCTTTACAGGGGTACGCACCCATCCCTTGGCTTACAAAGCGTACAAGTACGCAGGTACAATGAGCTTGGGATGCGTACACGCAGGCAAGGTAGAGAGAACCTGCATACCAGAAGATAAACATGCTTTTTAATGACTTTCTCTCTTTTTTGAAGTTTGACATGAAGAGCAGAGGTATAAGGCTTGACAAGGAGGATAATATGACTATTCACGGAGCCATATTAACTGCAGATAGTCATGGTGACAAATTTCAGTGTAACAGAGGCTTCCCATTTCGAGAAGTTTTACCCAGTGTCTTTGTTTCTTTAATCTGGGCTTCCTTAGTGCAATTTTCGCCTCTTGCATGTTTTCTTGTAGCTGATGTAAAGTTGAAATTTTGTGAAAACAATGATTCTGAGAGCTCTTGACCTTGAGCCCTAAACTGCCTGTCTTGATGGCAGCACTGTCTAATATTCCTTTAACCATTTCTGTGCAGGGGAGAATTTTGGGCCTTGCCACTCTCCGGTGCAGGAATGAACAAGCTAACTCTGCAACTGATGCTTCAGATGACTTTGATGAGCCTGTAGTAGCCATAAATCCCATTACTTTAGGATTTATTTCCCCAAATAGATTATGTATGCCTTCCGAGGTGAAAATACCCGCGTTTCTGTCGCATGCTGTGTCTTTGTGCAAGGGTGCCTTTTCTCCGTCTTCAGATATCAGAGCCTCGCCTATTTTCACCATAGTTTTCTATACACTGCTTTGAATAACCTTTTGTTCTTCGTTCCTGCAGTTTACAAGTGAGGTGAGAGTAATGACAATAAATAATGATGGGAATGCTTTGATTGCTGAAGAAATTTAAAAATATGCCACCTTACGTGAACTGGCTCTTTGATAAACATGAAATAACATTTGATTAACAACTGGCAACGACTTCATTAATGAGCATTAAAACGCATAACCAGTCTCGTTTTATGGAAAGAGCTTTTTTCTTGGATAGTGGACCCAAGAAATCTACGATGGAGCGATTTTGCAATTTTCTTTGCAATATCACAGATCACAGTATCACAATATCGCATAATCGTAGATCGTAATATCGCAATATCGCGAGTCTCTATGTTGTCCTATTACGAGGTTACTTTGCCGCTTTATTGTAATTTTTCGATAACGCATAGTCGCAATATCGCATGTCGCAGTATCGCATGTCGCAGTATCGCATGATTGTAAGATGTGCATATTTGTGTTAAGGAATTTCTTGCGATGTGCAATCTTACGATATGCACTATTGCAAATCGGCATTTTCTGTGATTTTTAATCATCAGTGAGCTTCTAAGACCTGAAATGCGATATATGTTTATCCTTGTGCAATTTCGCATCGCATTCTCGCGATTTTGGAGTTTAACTTGTAAGTAGGCATACTATCATCCTCTCTGCGATGTGATATCCTTTAAGGAGTGATTTTACCTTCCTTCATCACAAAACTTAAGTTTTTTAGATTTTGCAAGGGTATTTTCTTAAGTTTATGATGATAAGTTTTATTAAAAGGAAATACAATCACTAATTGATTTTTTGAGATTTTTTGACTAAGGGTTCCATTTTATTTAGTATTAGTAATAACACTAAACAAAAAAGGCGGGTTGTTGGTGGTCACAATAATTGGCGATTCACTTGGAAGAACCAGTTATCTCTGTCGTTCTTTTGAATTTTCTATACTTCCAAAACAGAAAATTTTCCAGAATATTAAACTTTATTATTGAAAGATAAAGTACATTGTGTTCTAACCTGTCAATGATATTTTGTTTCACCTATTCAACTCTGATTATTTACTTCCTCAAGCTAGTCCTTGTATTTACATCAGTCATTACTTGGTTTTATAAAGATAAAACAAAGACTTCTCTATAAATCAGTTTTAAATATGCTCATTTGTCGTAGGTAGAGCCTCTGCTGCGAGCAGGCGTTCATAGCCTCGACAGGGTTACCTGTTACCCAGCAATGATCCTTTATCCTACTTAAAGAAACCTACAACTCTTAAAGAAGAATCTGCATCCACACTTATTGCTTTGATTATATTTTACTCTTAAAGAACAATGTCTTGGTTTGATAGCCAATTTATGACATAGTCATTCACTTGATTTATAACTTTGCTGGACAAGCTGGCTCGTGATGAGACCCCTTGTCTTTTGATTGCAACAATCTTGAGTCATTGCCCTATTGTGTTATGCAGTATTGGCAAAGTCAGCAAGTTATAATATCTGTGATTATGATAAGCCGGATCGTGATGAGACCTCTCACTCTTTAAGATGAAGTGTATTCTTGGATTGTTCCTCTGAAAGTTGTGATTTCCTTAGTAGGGAGGAAGTCATTGTTTCCTTAATATAGCTCTGGACAACAATAGTAGAGTTTTTGGAAGGAACTGTTCTACAAAGAATCTTTATTTTGTTATTGATACCTTTCATTACACTGATATAAACAATTTCTCACTAAAGGTTGTTTTCATCGAATTTTATGAAGTTGAAACTAGTACCATATCTAGGCTAGAGTCTTTAACTGTATTTTCCAATAATAAAGATAAATTTTCCAAAATATTTGATATTTATACAAGCGAAAGATCAAAATCTGAAAGAGAATTGGTATCTTTTTGGTAAATTCCTAATGTTACCATTCACAACTGGTCTTTTTTACAAAAATAAATCTTTAAAGGAGAACTAGGCATTTTCTGAGGGGTAAATATTTCCTTCAATATGTATATGATATGGACAATGGTTAATTGCTTCCTTTTGATCTACAGATAAATCATCTACATAGACTAACTAAATTAATCGTACTCCTATTCTAACCATATACGTGAAAATGGCTAGGTATAGTCAAATTTCCAGTGTAACCATTCTCTCATTTTTATTCCTACATATATATATACAATTCAAATGTTAGTAATAAGAATAAAAATCTAAAAAAAATAAATCTAAATTCAAAAAGTACAATTGCTATTAGGAATTTATTTAAAATCTCTTTCTCATGAAATCCTTTTTCCAATTGAATACTGATTGGATCATAGAAATCTGGATGGATTTCTACTAAGGATTGAGAAATATTCAAACGAAGAGATGTCATGCAAGATTGAAGATATGAGTTTTTATATTCAAAGGCCTGGAGGATATTATTAGAGTTACGTGTAAATGTTAAGCTATTAACAATTTTTTGTGAGAATAAATTTTCCAAATATATACTTTTTTGTTTTTTAAATGAATCAATGAGGAACTAATGGGAATTTTTCAAATGAAACAAACAATTAGGAATTAAATTGAATTGCTGGTAGATTGCTAAAAATGTATTCTTTTGTTGAAATTGTCTTAAAGAAGATAGAAGCTTTTGATAAAACATTGACATCGATTGTAATTGATATTGAAATAGCTTTTGATGTCTTTCAAAAACTTTAATTTTCCAAAAATGCAATACATCAATTGAACGTTTGATAGTAAGGTGCTCAATGTGCCAGCATAATATATCAAAAATATGAAAATTGAAATCAAAAGATAAATCTGATTTTATACAAAATAAGTGAATAAGAGAAAATAAACTGAAATTACCATCTGTACGATTATTGTTACAACACAATTGGAATCATTTTGAAATGATTTCCTTTTCACAAGGATTGGCCAGAATTATGGAATTTGAGAAATTTCGAATTCCAACTTGTGAATTAGAAAGAACATTATGATTATGAGCAGGAAAGTTTGCTTGATCATGATATGAATCATAAATTGGGATATTTTCTTGAATAGTGAAATCATGAGGATAATTTACTGTTGTTGGAATAATTTCTAGATTCAAATTACTCTTACTTTCAAATGTTGTTTGAATATTCTGATGACTTCCTCTAGAAAAATCAACATCTTCAATATCAGAGTAATTATCGTAAATGATTTCATCAGATTCTCTAGATTTCCCTTCGATTTCACCCAATATATCAAAACAAGGAGGAACAAGAACTTCATGTTTGTTAATTGTAGAGGAATGATCAGTAATTACTTCTCTATCTTGATCAAAACTTAATGGCAATTCATTTAGAGCAGCCTCTGTATTTTTTGAAATATCATTATTAGCAAGAGGAGATGAATTACCATTAAAAATATCAGGATAAAGGGAAAAATGTGATTCTGAAATAATGCAATTAAAAATATCTCTGTTTGAGAATTCTTGTGCATTGTGCTCATCGTAAATTTCAGATTTCAGATTGTTCTTTTGTGTGACTGTATTTCTTCTTTGAGGAAGATCGCTTTGCTGCCCTAATTTTGGAATTTGCTCATCATGAAAATCTTTAGACTTTTGTACAGCTATTTGCATGTTATTATTTACCTTAGTTGTGGCTTGCACTTGCTGATTTGCAATCTGATTTTTTGAATTTACCTCAAAGTTGCTTCCAGATTTCAAGGCAGCTCTTTCTCCAGAATTGTTGCTATTGTCTTCTTGTATTTGATCAGAAATATTTTCCAAGCTTTGCAAAACCTCTTCATCACAATTTATTGACATATCTGAATTGGGTTTCTCATTTGTACTAGAAGGGAATTGAACAAATCTTGGACTTATTTCATAAGGATCGGGAATAGGAGGTAGAGCATAATTATGTTCAAACCAATCTAGTGAGTCCTCTTTTATAGGTTCAAAATTACACTTTAAACAATTCAAATGAAATCGAATATTAAAGTCCCTAACAAACTCATTTTCTTTTCGTAGATACTCAATTTCATCATATACCTAATCATAATTATAGCGGTCAAACTTACAAAAGAAAATTGTGACAAATTGATCCCAGCTGTGAATTGAGGCAACCAGAAGAGTTCTACACCAGTTCCTAGCTTTTGCTATGAATGTAAGAGTAAAAATTCTACATAAAATACCTTCATCAATTCCTTGAAAATTGGAATTTGAAATATTTTGAATAAACTGAAGAGCATGATTAAAAGCAGAAGAATTTCTTTTACCATTGAATTTTACCTTAGACAAGAGTCTTACCACTTCGGGTGGAGTATTGGAAGATGCACATACATGGATACAACTCCAAATTGGAAGTTTCAGAGGAGCCATCATAATAAAATGTTAAAATCGAAAGGAATCCATCAGAAAACTCGTTTCGGCCCTCCTTCTAGCGCCAAATATGTTGAAGCCCCAAAAATCAGTTCAACAACAAGGGGGATACCCGCCCGGTCTGGACCTTAGTTGGCAGCTCCTTTTCCGTTTGGTATAGCGGGTCGGACTGGGGATAATGGGACCAGTTTCCCAATTTTTGTGTGTGTGTAAGATTGATTGATGTTTGTGGCTTTAAAAGATTCTAAATGAGATAATATACTTTTAATTCTAATCTAATGATATGCAATTGTATTCTAAAAAAGCAACGACATCTAATATCTATACTAACCTGGGGTAAGATTTTTCTGTTATGCGATCTAAAATGATTTCAAATAACTATTGGTAATAAAGATCATTCAACTATTATAAGAAAAGAATTCAATATAGATGAACTACTTCGCATAAAAATTTAGACGAAATAGTTGTGAGAAGCATATCGCATAGTAAGCTGTTCACATATCAAGCACAAATAAATAGCCATCACCATACAAAAGTGCCAAATGATAACTCAGGCATTCAAGCATTAACATATAAACAACTAAGCTTAAACATCACTCTAACGCAGGAGATAGAAACAGTTAAGAGATAGAAGTACCATTTATAACTAGTTCAACTCATGAGCTTCAAGCGATAATAATTTATCTCTTCTTAATCCGACATCAACTAAGAGTACAGAAATGCAACATCAGTAGCAAATATCAGATGCAAAAATTAATAAACCTTGTTCCATTCATTCACCAAACCTCCTCGAAGGGTGCAAAAGTGCATGTTCTGAGGACAAGTTTTTGATAAATTTATGGAGCCTTCTCTAAATGCATGAGAAGAGTTTAAATACTACTAACTATGTTTAAAAATAACTTATTTACAAAGATTTAGGATACGGTTTAAATGATCATCCTTTTTCTAGGAAAAATAAAATAAAACTATTTCTAAAATTAAATCTAAAACTAACTATTTCTGTATTTTCTCCTTAATGTTGCAAGCACTCAACATTTGCTTGAGCAAAGTAGGTTGGCCGACTTCAGCCTTTAATTGTCCTGTGAAAAGAGAATCTGCTAGAGCTAGTGCCATTTTTTCGGTACTGGGCTTACAGGAGACTGAGCAATTAGAGGCTTCCCATATCGAGAAGTTTTACCCAGTGATGCGTGACGCTAGTCGCTCATCGGAAACTGCCTTTGTTTCTTAATCCAAGCTTCCTTAGTGTGATTTTCGCCTCTTGCGTGTTTTCTTGTAGCAGATGTAAAGTTGAAATTTTGTGAAAACAATGATTCTGAGAGCTCTTGAACTTGAGCCCTAAATTGCCTGTCTTGATGTCAGCGTTGTCTAATATTCCTTTAACCATTTCTGTGCAGGGGAGAATTTTGGGCCTTGCCGCTCTCCGGTGCAGGAATGAACAAGCTAACTCTGCAACTGATGCTTCAAACGACCTTGATGAGCCTGTAGTAGCCATAAATCCCATTACTTTAGGATTTATTTCCTCAAATAGATTATGTATGCCTTCCCAGGTGAAAATACCCACATTTCTGTTGCATGCTGTGTCTTTGTGAAAGGGTGCCTTTTCTCTGTCTTCAGAATTCAGAGCCTCACCTATTTTCACCATAGTTTTCTGTACACTGCTTTGTATAACCTTTTGTCCTTCGTTCTTGTAGTTTACAAGTGAGGTGAGAGTAATGAAAATAAATAACAACGGGAATGCTTTGACTTCCGAAGACATTTAAAAATATGCCACCTTACGTGAATTGGCTCTTTGATAAACACGAAATCACATTCCATTAAAAACTGGCAACGACTTCTTTAATGAGCATTAAAGCGCATAACCAGTCTCATTTTATGGAAAGAGCTTTTTTCTTGGATAGTGGACCTGAGAAATCTACGATGGAGCGATTTTGCGATTTGCTTTGCAATATCGCAGATCGTAGTATCGCAATATCGCATAATCGTAGATCGTAATATCGCAATATCGCGAGTCTCTCTGTTGTCCTATTACGAGGTTACTTTGTCGCTTTATTGTAATTTTATGATATCGCATAGTCGCAATATCGCATGTCGCAGTATCGCATGTCGCAAATCGCATGATTGTAAGATGTGCATATTTTGTGTTAAGCAATTTCTTGCGATGTACGATCTTGCGATATGTGCTATCGCAAATCGACATTTTCTATGATTTTTAATCGTAAGTGAGCTTCTAAGACCTGCGATGCGATATATGTTTATCCTTGTGCAGTTTCGCATCACATTCTCGTGATTTTGGAGTTTAGCTTGTAAGTAGGCATCCTATCATCCTCTCTGCGATGCGATATCCTTTAAGGAGTGATTTTACCTTCCTTCATCACAAAACTTAAGTTTTTTAGATTTCGCGAGGGTATTTTCTTATGTTTATGATGATAAGTTTTATTGAAAAGGAAATACACTCACTAATTGATTTTTTGAAATTTTTTGACTAAGGGTCCCCTTTTATTTAGTATTAGTAATGACACTAAACAAAAAAGGGGGGTTGTTGGTGGTCATAACACAACCCAAAGGGCGTATCATTATAAAGATATGACCCCCATTCAGTAGTGAACATGGTATTCATCTTATCTTCTTCTGCAATGCGGACTTGGTGATACCCCAAGAAACCATTCGTAAAAGAGTAAGCCTCATTTCCCCCAACATCCAAAACTTCATCCAAGGGAGTTGGAAATGGGTCATGGAAACAAGCATTATTGATGTTGCGATAATAAAAACAAATGAAAATTTCCTCTGAATCCTTCTTATCTTGGATTATAATGGGGCTTATCCATTTAGCTTCATCAATCGGGAATATAAGACCAACAACTAGCATTTTGTCAGTTTCCTTCTTCACTTTCTCCTTGACTCGTAGATTCAATATATAAGGTCGATGTTATGAAAACAGCTCAAGAAAAGATAGAAAAGATAGATCAATGCCTTAGAATTCAGCCTCTTCGAGGGGGAAATCCTCCTTTACATTACATAAATGAACAATTCTTGGATGATACAAATGACAAAACTAGGAGTCTAAGGAGTCACAATATAACCCAGCCGACCTAACAATAATAATATAAAGCCACAAAAATAACAATAGAGGGATTCTATGGGGCACAGTAATAACAATATGGGGGCAATAGGGCACAACAATATTAATAAGGGGTACAACTACAATAGTAATGGGGTAATCACTAGTATTATAGGGACCCAACATGCCCCTCTCCTTCAAAAAAGGTGTTGTCCTCAATGCTTGAGTATTTCTGGATATTTCTGTATAAAATTCTCATCCTCCCATGTGGAATCTTCCGCAGATAAGTTCTTCCACTTGATAAGATACTCCGAAATTGATCAATTTCGTAGCTGTCGAGATCTTGTTTCTCTGACTGCTTCCGGTTCCAATATAATGTTTCCTTCCTCGTCAAGTTCTGGAAATATTGTTTGAACTGGGAGCTTGTCACATATAACCTTCTTTAAACATGAAACTTGGAAAGCTGGGTGCAATCGAGAAGCTGCAGGAAGCTCCAATTTGTATGCCATAGTACCAATCTTTCGCAACACCTTGTACGGACCATAATACTTTGGTGATAATCTATTATCCTTCTTAGCTTGCTTGAGGGACATTTGCTTATATGGTTGTAGCTGTAGAAATACCCAATCACCTACAAAAAAACTTCTTTCACTGTGATGTTGATTTGCCTGTTTTTTCATTCTATTATGTGCCAACACGAGGTTATCCTTTAAGAGTTGGAGGACTTGTTGTTGATGTTCGATGTGATGTTCCACTGCTTGAACCTTAGAATTTTCTCTTAAATATGATGTGATGGATGTTGGTTCATACCCATAAAGTGCCATAAATGGGGTCATTTTTGTTGCTGTATGGAAGGAAGTGTTATACCACCATTCAGCTAGAGGCAACCGTTTGACCCATTGTGTTTGTTTATCAGATACAAAGCAGCAAAGATATCCTTCCAAACATTTGTTTACTATCTCAGTTTTCCCATCAGATTGAGGAATAAGATGAGCTATGAGCTAACTGAGTACCAAGACAAGAAAATAATTCTGTCCAAAAATTTCCAGTGAAAAATGGGATCTCTGTCACTTACAATAATCTTTGGGTTTCCATGTAGCTTTTGAATTGTTTCCATAAATGCAGTAGAAACTGTACTGGCTCTAAATGGATGTGATAATGCACAAAAGTGTGCATACTTGGTAAGTCTATCAACTACCACCATGATGACACTCTTTCCCTCAGACTTGGGTAAACCTGTGATAAAATCCATTGAAACCTTCTCCCAATGTTGGCTTGGAATGGATAAAGGTTGTAATAGACCCAGTGTCTTACTTGTTTCAACTTTATTTTGTTGGCAAACAAAACATTCCGCCAAAAACTTTTGAATATCTGCTTTAAGGCCATCCCAAAAAAATTCCTTCTTAACCCTTTGGTAAGTTTTTAAAAATCCTGAGTTCCCTCCTAAGGGAGAAGTGTGAAATTCCATAAGAATCTTTTGTTTTAGATGGGAATTCTTACAGAGGTATAAGCGATCTTTGTACCATAACAAATCATTTTGCCAGCTAAATGTATCAGACATACTG
>APFE030218594.1:0-10808 GCA_000404065.3 Pinus taeda | reverse complement strand
CCAATTCTGAGTGGTTTTTCAGGTGGAACTTCTGGAAAATGATGTAATCAATTGACCGTGATCCTTTAGGATATGAAATAACACTTTTAGGGGTTAAAGATCCCTCATTTTATCGACATATAAGATTGGGGTTGCAATGCCCAAATATGTCTATAACAAGGGGGAGGGATCACAATGGGTGTTTGAGAGATCTCCTGTTTTAGTGTGCGAGTTGAACAAGAATCTGTAAGTAGAGAAGAGGTTGACTCAATATGAGCAGCCTCTAATTCGCAAGACACTTGAAGTGTATCACAAAAATATTCAAGATCGGGATAACAATGAGAATAATGGCCATAATAATCACACAAAGCACATGGGTGATTCATGCATGATTATATGTTATTCTTAGCTGACTCATGTAAGGTGACATGGAACTTAGGAATGTTATAATCAGGGAAGGAATCTGATCCCACATCCTTGACATGAGGGAGTTCAGGACAATTATTGGTGGCATGACCAACAACATCACACAAAGCAAATGGAGGAATAGGCTTTAGAAACTTAGGAGGAGTTGGAGTTGTTGGGGGTGCCTTTCCTTTGGTTCCTTTTTTGTGGAATTTACCCTCTCGCCAGATGCTTTCACAATAGGACTAGGATCCTATTGAATATTTTGTGGAACAAAAGCAAAGGCAAGGGCTGTGGTGCAAGTAAATTCTCGATGCGAACAAAGATCATTCCTCTAGCCCAAGAGAGTGGGTCTAGCCACAAAAAAACAATCTAGTGAAAACTTCCTTAGGCTAGAATCAAATAAGAGGGCCTACCTCCTAGAATGCTATTCCACTTGGTGATGATCCTACTTCCTTACTACAGCTACCTTTCGTTTCCTTCCTTCGAATACCTGAAACAAGCAAATAAGAAACAACAACAAATGTGATAGCATACAAATTGTATTCAACCTACTTAAAAGGTAAAGCAATATTAAGCCATCAAATGTAAAATAACACTTCATGTATGAAATCAATCAATAGTTGTATTCATATAAGTTCAGAAAGAGATTACACCCAATGCCATGATGTTGCATGTCTCCTCCGACGTATCCGAGTTCCCACACCTCCGTTAGCATCTCATGGATAGCCCCAACAATGGAAGTTTTAAGGCTTCTTACCTTTAGTTCCAAACCAAACCAAACACACTAGTCTCCCTCCACAAATATAATGTAGAAGGCTACAAGCTATGATATCTTGCTTGTTATTCAAACTCCAAAAGACTAAAACTAGTTTAGCTCAGAAAAGGAGGAGTTTGTATAGCTTGGATGGAAGGGAGATGGTTCCTCTTATCATGAGAGGGGCCTTATCTCTTGGGTTTGTTCCATAATAATAGGGGAAAGGAGCCCAAATTGACTTCCTTGGCTCCATCCAGCCCAACCATTTACCAGAATTCCATTACGAAGCTTCTAGACCTAGAAGCTTTGACTCCATATTTAAAAAAATTGCCAAAAGAGGATTGACGTGACTGAGAAAAGGCTCAGTTGCATCATACAGTGATAGTATTGGTTTCAATCTCTACAAATCGGCACGAGGAGGGAGTGGGTCATTAGCACTGGTCTTGTAAACTGGGGTAAAAGGAACATTCTTGGGAACTGATGCAAAAGGGAGTTATTATGCTCATGAAGAGGGATATAATGGGAGTCTCTTCATGATGGGACAATATGTAGGGTTCATTGTAGAGGTCCTCCAGGATCTTGCAATGGGGAGTATAGGAACAGTGACAAAATGTTGTGTAACAAATGCCCCTAAAGCGTGAAGGTCTAACTAGAGTGAGGGGTGAAATGCTTTACAAGTATATGTGGGGAACCGGAGTCCATCGTCGGAAAACCTGCAAGCAAGCATAGATACATATACATTACTGAAAACGCTGACAAATGATACATGAACCATGGTATGGATGTAACCATCGAGAGAAATATCATGTAAATGGATCCAAGGCATGGGCACAACCATCCAATAAAGAGGATCATATCAAAACCAAGGTATGGTCGCAGCCATCCAATAACGAAAAGGATCACATATAACAACTCATGGTATGGTTGCAGCCATCCATCTGAATGAGACATGTATATCAACATGATCATGTCACATCGCCTTGTAACCTAGACTTTATTAATCTGAGCCTAGGGTCTTGTGCTCCAACACGACTCGATCAATGTACAAATTCTAACATGTGAATAGATGGATTGAAGTCGAATATGCTAGAAATTCACTTGGTTATCAGTCAATGATTTGAACTATTAACAAGCGCAAGAGAAACCACCAATAATGACAATGGTTCTCAAGGTACCAATAGCACAATCCACAGAATGTGAATAAAGGAACTGAAGTTGAACACCTGTGAAATCACCAGATCAAAAGCTAGTGATGTGAACTTGTAGTCAAGTGCAAAGAACTTTCCATTAGGGCATGCAAGCTCTAAGGTACTGGAAGGGAGTCTCTGGGCCAGCTTCCTGGATAATGAGCTGAAGTCGATAGGAAGTGACTGTGTCGAAGGATGCCATGATGTATCCCACACCATTGACATGAGACAAAGAGATGCAATTATTATGGATGATACAGAGAATTAGGAATGAGTGTAACTACAGAAGGACAACTCTTGAACATATCGGCAACACGACTCCAAAGTTTGGTAGCTTTTGGACCCATAGGATCAAAGGTCATGATGATGTGGCAGAATTCAAATGGAAGCCAAAAATGAACGACTCAACCCAGGAAAGTCAACGATAAAGTGAGGATATTCCAACCCGACACAAAGCAGAAAGTTTCATGTTCGAGAGTGAGCTTCCGACACAATTGATAGAATTTCCCATTTTCCCCCGCCATTTCTAGCAGGTACCCCAATTATTTTTAATCACAAGCTTGAAGGGGATAGAATATGTTTGCACTATAAGTCCATCCTTTGGATGAATCCAACCTAGTAGGATTAATGAGTCCTGGGAAGGAGAAGCTCATGTCCGTCATGGCGACAAATCTAATGTCGTTGAATGTTTTAACAGGTCTGACAAAGGTGTAACTCGGTATCTCTTTCATGTTTAGAGAGTTTGAAAAAGACACAAAAAAGAAAACTCCAAAGGTCCCTTTCTATACATTTGTGTCTCTCAAGCCCGAAAAGGTAGAAAATGATACTTGAGAGAACCGCTTGACCATTTCAATCAAGGAGTGCCTTTTCCGTAAATTGTTTATACTAGCCCGAAAAAGGGGTAAACGTATACTTGGTAAACAACATTTTGCAACCTTTAACGAGTTCAAAATGACAAGAGCTCGGAAACCTTTTAGTGTTTAAAGAGTTAGAAAAGATCTTGAAAGAAGAACCCCCATTTTATTCTCCTTAATGAGTCAAAAAAGGAAAATTACTTGGCGATATTTTCATTTGAGTTTTACGAGTCGAGAAAAGAGCTTAAACACGACTCTAGTACCATCGTCAGCAATCTGTCACCTGTCGCTGCACAAAAGGTAAATGTATTATGCAATTTCTAAGGTAAAATAGGTGAAAAATGCTTTAAAATCCCTAAAATATCATGAAAAATGAATAAAAAGGGGAAAGGTAAATAATTTTTTACCATTTTACATTTTTACCTTGTGTGGAGAAATTTTCACCCATTTGTGCCCTAGATTTTCAGGAGCATATTGTGGCAAATCCAGGGGAGGCCATTCGACGATCCTTTAATTGCAGGTAAGAGTTGAGACCCTTAGCTTCATTTTTATGCTTGTCTTCCCTGTTTTTAACTATTTTTTGGATTTCTAGAGGAGATATTAGCAACAAAATTCACCCTCAATTGGCGTGATTTCTAGGCACTAGATCGCATCGATCGAGGGTCATAAACACCATCAAGTGCGTCGTCGGTGCTACTATTTTTAAAACAGTCATGCCAGCACCGTGAACATAAAACATTTGATTTCTTGCCCCATTTTTCTGCTGGGAATCCAAATTTCTTTAGCCAAGGATGAATGTTGACTTAATTCTATGGTTTTTGTAGTGAAAACACAATGAAAAATGGTTGATTGGAGAGAACGTGAGCATGAGGCAATTGATTCATAGGCATTGACAAACCAAAATTTCTTAAATGCCCTGAGGAACTATGGGCTCCTAAAATTCTTCCTCGCACCAAGTCTTCGGGCTCAACCCGAGTTACTACAATATTTGATCAGTCTTTAGGATGTCAATCAGGAAGTTTTTATGATCTAGGACCAAGACATCTGTTTCATCACTGGACTATATTGAAGAGGGGAACCAGTCAATCTATATGGGGCCAAGCCTATTGGGGATAGTCTTAACATGTTGCTCGCAAAACACTTCCTAGAAGAACTGAAATCAAAGAGCGGGAAGATAGAGATCATGACTATTTGGGACCTCGTGCTGAAAATAGTTCTCTTTACCATAAACAAAGTGGCTGGGGCTCAGGAATTGCATGAGTCCAGCAAATCAAAGTTCCAATAGGCTATGAGGCAGTTAAAGTGTTCTACAGGGAAACAATGAGCATGAGTTATAATTCAAGGCTCAACACCCGCAGTTGACCCTAACGTCAACATGGTTGACGAAGGCCCATGGCTCATGATTGTTGCGGGGGTTTAACTTCGATCAGCATCCTGTACATATGCTACCCCCACGGTGGGCCATCCATCATCATTTCGCTCCACCTCATGTCCTCCGCGTCATCCTCCTCTCCGATTCATTCTATCCAGCTCACCCTCCATACCCTGTCACCTCATCTCTGCCACTTCATAAATTCGTTACATGATTCCCTTTTTCCCTCTATTTTACTTACCATTTATAAAAGAAAAAATGAAACCCTGTCGTATTAGTCCCTTGTTTTTTATACGAGCAGCACTAGCGTATCAACTCTCATCTCCAGTTCAGCATTCCAAGTTAGCAATTGTCATTCACAGACATCATGGCCAAACAAGTAAGTTCCTCTTCTGTCATCCATACCCCTCTAATGGATGTCGAGCATGATATTTCTGACACTTTATGTACAATTAAGCATCTTCCTCTGTATCAAGAAGTCATTCTGAACCATAAGAAGTCCTCTGTATTCATGGCAATGGTTAGGTTAGGTGTTTTAACATATTTAGTCCCAAAAACCCACTTGTTTCTAGAATTCATTCAGTGGTTAGCTTCTTCCATGTACCCCAAGAAATGTTTTGTCATGAATTAGTTAGGAGAAAGTGTCTTCCAGGTAACTTCTCAGTTAATCCACGAAGCTTTCAATTACCCTGTCTCTGGAACCTATGCCACCTTTAATGAAGAATCTTTAATCTCATATTATGACAACCTATCATCCCATGAGTCCTCTTATGCTTTATCCTTCTTGGCTCCCAAACCTGGACAATTCACCCTAGATGAATTCTTTTTTTCTTTAGACATATTTGCAGTAGATATAAGACCAATCTTGCAAGTGATTTCTAAAATTATGGGAAGAGAAGACTCCGGATAGGTTTAGATAAAGTAGTTTTGGGATTTTTAACTATGATGATGAAGCCAGAAGTGGTATTAGATATTCCAACAATTCGTGTGGACACCATTAACACTCACTTCATGACTTTGTCACTTACTGGTTCATTTAAGTTTCCTTTAGTTGTCACTTGTTTGTTCTTATACCAGAATGCTGAGCATTTTTCCAATTTGGGGTTAAACATTGTAGATATAAATAAAAAGAAATAGTCAGTGGTGTTCTGGAAAGACTTAGTGAAGGGTGATCCAGAAGATGGTGGCCTGTTTGAGTTTACCTCTTTATTCCTTCCAGTGCTCTACAAGATTTTGAATGGGACCTTGCCGCTAACATTTCTTCCCAAGGCTCAAGCATTTCTTCAATTGAGCAAAGATGTAAGATGTGGACACTGGTTTATATTTCAAGAGCATGCAGAAATTAGGCTTTATGGGGCCTCAATCAAACCATATAGACTACCAAAATTTGTGCCAATGAGACTCTTTGCTCTTGAGTTTATTAGATAAAGCTTAAATGTGGATCAGGTTCATTTTGTCCCAATGAAAAAGGGTTTTCTCTTTAAGTTTCCTAGAACAGTGGGACCTTTCATTGTGAACACAAGATAGGCTACCCAAGAGGTTGAAAAATTATTGGGTGATATGTGTCTTTTGCAGGTTGTTGAGTGGGCTTACCCTCATTAGATTATTTCTAAGAGAAGGACAGAAAATGGATATTTAGCTTTTGTACATGAAAGTAGGCAAGAGGTTGAGAGAATGGAAAATGGAGGTCCAATGAACACCAAAGGGGCAAAGATTTAAACCCCTAGTATTTTAGAAAAAGGTGCAAAAAGGGCTAGAGAGGAAGTCATTGATCTTGATGAAGAAGAGCTAGAAACAACAAAGAGGACTAACCTATTGGATGCAATGTCTTTAGCACATCCTAGTGTTGTGGCCACTAACAACCCCCCCTCCTTATGAAGTGTTATTGCTAATACTAAATAAGTGGGGACCCTTAGTTATAAAAATCCAAGGAAATCAAAGTAGTGCTACATTTCCTTTTCGCAAATAAAGTTACCATTATAAGCTTAGGAAGCCCCTTTGGAAACTTTAAAAATCTAAGTTTATGATAAGTAAAAGAGATCTTTAACGAAGGAAATCACATCACAAGAAGATAGCGGGATGCCACCTTACAAGCACAATTCCAACATTTGAGAGATAGCGATAATGAACAAATATCGCATCGCATTCAGCATAACTGACTTTCAAAATCTACAGATGTGCGATGGTGCCGATCGCAAGATCGCATCTCGCAAGGAACAGGTTAACAAAATTTTTCATACGTAATATTCCTGCGATCTACGATATTGCGATATTACGATATCACGATTTCACGATGAAGCAATGTTGCGACGTCATATCAGATCTATATCATGACTTTGCGATGTTGCGCTCTACGATGTTGCGAAGCAAATCGCAAAATCGCTCCATCGCAGATCTTTCACGCGCATTATTCAAGAAAAGTAGTTTCCATAAGTTGACTCATGGTTATGCGCTTTAAATTCTAATAAAGGAGTTAGTTGTCAGTTATTAATAGAATATGGGTACATGCTCTTCAAAGAACATTTCACGTAAGGTGGTATATTTGGTATGTCTGCGGCATTTAAAACTTTCCCATCACCCTTCCTTGTCATTCATTTTCACTTCACTTGTGAATTGTAGGAACGGGGAGCAGAGGATAATACAAAGCAATACGCAAGCTGAAATGGGAAAGAAAAGCAAAGCCTCGAGCTCCGAAGAAGAGAAAATGGCACCTTTGTATACAGACACGGCTTGTAACAGAGATGCGGGAATAGCTACGTGGGAGGGCATGTATAATGTGCTCGAAGAGGAGAATCCTAGAGTAATGGAGGTTACGGCTGTTGTAGGCTCACAAAGTTCTTTTGAAGCATCCCTCGCAGAGCTAGCTTGCTCATTTTTACATCGGATAGGAGCAAGGCCAAAAATCCTCCCATACACAGACATGGTCAAATGGATATTGGATAGTGCAGAAATAAAAAATAGACAGTTCAAAGTTCATGGTCAAGGACTCATTGGTTCATTCGCTGCGCAGGATTTGAAGCTCATGTATCATCTACCGGAGCCACAGGCAACCTACAATAAACAGTTTACAAAGAAATTTGTAAAAGAAAACTCGGACTTGGCAGAAACTACTAAAGACTGGTCTAGGAGAGACGAACCGTTGAAGAAAGATAAACACGGTATGTACAGTACTGGTTCCCTTACCTCTCCATACTGCTTTGCTGCTGCCATGCTCTGTAGAATGTTTGGAATGCCAAATATCAACAAATTCTCATCCGAGTGGCTACCATTATTGGATGCTGCCACAAATGCCACCATTGTAGATTGGGCCAAAATTTTGTCTAATAACCTGGTCACTGCCATTGTCAGTTACTGGTCCAAAAGAGTTGCGGCTCAGAGAATTTATCCTCCTTTTTACCTTTACGCATATATAATGGATGCAATATGTTATGTTTCTAAGTTTCCTGTTATGGGTTGGAAGTGGACGACACAAGACCCTTTACCCATCCATGTCTATCACAAAGAGTTATGGGACTCTCAGTTCACTCCATACTTCTACCAAATTTGTCAGGGAATTATGTTGCCTTTGTATAGAATTTTGTACGATAAAGACCCTCTGAGATGCTCGCCTGAAGCAGAAGTAGACATCCTCACTGTCGCAAGATGGTTCGGGGAAGAATTGTTTACTTATGTCAGGGTATTTGGAAGTTCTGCACCCCCTCATGTCCTACCTTTATATATCCCTGATAAACTCTTAGCCCAAGAGATCGCCTATCAAACCTGTGGGGAAGGCGGCCTAACTAAAGAATTAAAAGACAAAAAGAAGGCTATATGGCCACAGTTTCCTGTAGCTTGTGGGGCCTTCTCGCTATTCGATGTAGGCCACGGCTTCACAGAAGTAAAGAATATCACGTGCTTACAGCTATTCAAATTCACTGGAAGGCCATTTGACCCTCATGAGGTTGCCCACAATTTTACAACTGCAGTCAAGATAAAGGTGTTCTCTGGAGAAAAGGATTTATTTGATGATATATGCCAACAGAAAAACACAATGGAAGAAATTCTGCACACAACCCAATTTCAACTATCTCCAGAAGAATTCCAAAGGTTCAAAATATACAGGGAAAGAAGGCTAGCTAGTATTCCTTTAGAGAAACTATGCCTAAAACCCTTAAGATAACCAACTCCAAGTGTTAGCCTTAGTGGAAGTTCAAGTACTAATGGATCTAAGTCCAAGTCTGAAAAAGAAATGTCTGCACATTCTAAAAGATCCGGAAATGAACTAGATAAAAGCGAAGGGTCAGTAAAGGATACTGCCCAGTCAAAAGAACTTCTACATCAGCAGGTTATTGCCTCCCCGCAAAGAGATCCTCCCCCTCTCATCATCCAAGCACCACCAGTCATAGCTGAATTAGACAAAGAATGGGAAACCTTCAACGACTTGATCAATCTTGAAGGGCAAACTATGAAGACAACTGTCAGCAATGCACAGATAGTAAAAGAAGTAGTCACAAGAACAGTCAGCGAAGTCTTAGATATGGAGCATATTCCTATTTCTCCATCCTCTGATCTTGTATTAAAAGTAGAAGAAATCCCTCCTCTAGATATATTTTATAGCCCACAGCGCAAAGCAGTAGTAAGTAGACAGAGAAAGAAAAGGAAAGTGGAAAGCACGCTCTCTCAAAACACAGAACAGTTAGACGTCCTGTGGAAAGATCCCACTAGCAATCCTACTCAAAATCTCACCAAACTATCTCAGATCGCAGGACAATACGCCTCCACGACTATTGACAAAGCATCTAAGGTACAACAATTGCTAAAAGAAAGGGAAGACTAGATACTAGCACTGCAACAACAATTGCAACAAGCCCACGCTAATAATGAAGCACAGAAAAAGCTTGAGAAGTTGCAGTAGGACTTCCAGTAAATGCAGATAGGGTTGGATGAGAAAGGAAAACAGTTACAGGATTTAAGAGAGATGCACAAAGACGACCCTAAGCTTACAGAATTTATTACGGAGTCCATTTCCTTGAATGAACAATCACTGCAGCAGCAAGAAGCATTGGGACAAAAGATATCACAGTGGAGTTATTATTGTGAAATCAATGATAAAACCACTAATCAAGTAGTAGACTTGCGAAGTGACTATGATCTAATTGATAAACGGGTGATTGAATATCTGGCTTGGCAGGAAAAGGACGAGGGTAAAAGACTAGGTGCACCAAGAATAAATGAAAATCATAAGGAAATTCTCTTTAACAAATGGGATGAGCAAATCAGAGAGGCAGAACAAGCGGCAGAAGGAGCAGCCACGGCAGCCAGCAGACTTATTGATTGTGTAAATGAAAATTTACACAGGGAAAATTTGATCGCAGAGACCACTCCAGGATACTTACCAAGCGCACAACAACTAGAGGCAGATTGGAAATAGAGAGCTCAAGAAAAGGCCAAAGTAATCCAAGGGCTAAGCAAGTTAAACTGGGATTGTTACTGGACATATTTGGTAAAGCCACATAGCCAATGGATGACTGTTAAGTGCATCATAAATTCGGCCAAGAAAATGGCGCCAGCTCTTGTAGGTTCTGTTTTCTCAGCCCAGTTAAAAGCAGAAGTTAGCCAGCCAACTCTCCTTAAATAGATGTTGCATACATGTGATTTTAAAGACCAAATACAGAAATAGTTTAATTTTAGTTTCAATTTTAGTTAATTTTGTTTTATTTTCCTAAAAAGAGGACGGTCATTTAAACCATATCCTTTAATTTTGTAATAATTTATTTTTAGAATTAGTCAGTAGTATTTAAACCCTTCTCATGCATTTAGAGAAGCGTCCAGAAATTTATCAAAAAACTTGTCCTCAGAGCATGCACTTTTGTACCCTCAGAGGAGGTTTTGAATGAATGGAACAGGGTCTATTTGATATTTGCATTTGATATCTGCTACTGATGTTGCACTTCTGTACTCTTAGTGGATGTTAAATCAAGGAGAGATAAATCAATTGTTGCTTGAAGCTTATGAGTAGGACTAGTTATAAATGGTACTTTTATCTCTTAACCATTTCTGCTTATGCATTAAAGTGATATTCAGTTTTCAGTTGTTTATATATTGCAGCATGGATGCCTGAGTTATCATTTGGCACTTTTGTACGGTGATAGCTATTTATTTATGCTTAGTGTATGAATAGCTCATTTATGCGATAAGTTTTTCACAACTGTTTCGTCTAACTTCTTATACGAAGTAGTTCATCTTTATTGAATTCTTTTCTTATAATAGCTGAA